>VWZU01008214.1:117560-159489 GCA_013397095.1 Sterrhoptilus dennistouni | reverse complement strand
TTTTTTTTTTTTTTTTAGACAGGTTAATTTAATATCATAATAACCCTCTAGGCGAATTATATAACTATATAATTTATTAGTGGATAAGACACAGTCATCCAGCTGGTCTTCAAGTGATCCATCTAGATTAATTTGCTGGGTTTTTATGTTAACTTGAATAAATTATGTTAAGTTCCTATACCCAACGAATTTTTTTTCTTTTTCCCCCACAATTTTTAGTACTCTACCTGTTAATATTATGATAGTTTTAAAACAGAGGTTATCTATTTCTGTATTTCTGTCCTTTACATGGAAGAATATTTTTTGACCTTCTGGGCAGTAAAAATGAAATGAAAATTGCAGAAAATTTACAGAAGAATAAAGGGAGCACAGAAAGACTATTATGTATATATATTTAATTTCTCAGAAAATTCATGGCAGTAGCAAAGCAGAAATGGAGATTTTCTAGTACTTTTGCACATCTTTTTAATGGTTGTGCAACACATCCTCTGAGGAAAAGCTGAACTCACAGCAGCTATGTGCTCAGGGTGCTAGCTAAGGGGTTGTCAGTGTAAAGGTGTCAGAAAATTAAATTAAATCGAACAAAAAGAGAGTCTTTCAGTAAGAAAATAATTTCCTCCAATAAAATGTTTCACATGTGACATATACAAATCCAATAAAAGTCAAACAGTAAAACCATTTTCCATGTTTATTTTTACCTTCACTAACTTGGATATTCTTCCTCTAAAATGCAAATCTCTTGTTGAATGCAGTTTCTGATTCCTCCCAAAAACCATTATTTTGAAATAGCAGCCATTTTCATGCATCTCCCTCCCTCCCGTTCAGTCAGAGCAGATGTGTCGTTGCATACCAACCACATGCTGGAAATCTGGCAAAGCTACAGCATAGATCTTAAGTTAGCCTACACAGAGACAAGAATCTCTGCCTATGCCCATGAATACTCTGGGTCTTTTGCTTCTTGAGCCCAGTGGTGCCTCCTGAATGCAGATCAGCTGTGCAAAAAAAGCTTCAAGCTACAAAATAAGCCTCAAAGTTGGCTCACCTCCAATACCATCTGTGCTTTTAGATCTTAAACATCTATTCAGATGTATTAATGTGTGAAAATCCATTGTTTTTATTTTTCTGGTAGTTAAAGACAATGAAAAATAAAAGGGGAGAAAAACCACCTGCAGCATGGAAACCCCTAATATTTTTTTTTATTGAAATGGGTACGGGGACAGAATACCACTTGTGCTGTTGGCTGTACATGTTGTATTTCCTGGGTGAATGATGTGGAGACTGATACTATGTGATATATAGTGACTCAAAGGGGAGTTTCACATGTAAAATATGTTACTCTGAAATAATGAAATAGTTACATGGCATAAAGGCAGTTGATTTTAGGCCACGTGTATGCATTTTATCTTGTCATCATTATGGAAAATTAATTTTTATGCTTCTTCACTTGGTAGATTCTGAGGTCTCTCTTACGTTCACAGAAAAAATCCTAGATGGTGCAGAATAGTACTGCTACTACTACTATAGTACTTATATTTCTTCATGAAAATAGTTCATCTGTAAGAGAATACAGATAGAAGATCTATACCTATATGTAATGCTGTATATATGTAAGAGATAAAAATCCCTCTGGAATGAAAACAAGGGACCTATTTTCTTTAGAGAGTTTCAAATTAGTCACTATATTTTATATAAAGACTCAGACACATTGTGAGTAGTCAAACACTGTGCCTTTTTTCATTGTTTTTATAATATGCATTAAAGTCACACATAAGAATTCAGCAGCTAAACTCCCCATGTTTGGTGGAAGTCTTGGCAGTGTGGCTACTATAGGCTCTGCTAGTGACTTTATCTACACTTTCTGTTCATTTAATTGCGTGTTGCTCTACAAACACCTACAGCACGTCAAGTCAAGTGTGAAAGAAGATATAATAACTACATATGTTTTAATTCTACAAGTTGTCATTAGGTGGAATGCTACAGCTTGTGCCGTGCAGGCAGGCAGAGAAGATTATGAGAACAGTTCATTACGACTGACTTTAAGAGGCCTTAAAATCTTTGAGTCTAGGATCTGTAAGTGTTGCCCATTTTGGAAACTGCTTAAAATTACTGACCTTGCTGCAGATTCTGGGATGAAGTTTTTTGATACTGGAGCCTTCCTGGTTTTTAAGTACCACTCTGTAATAAATCCTCCTTGATGCCTTTTATTCTACTCTTCCAGAGGAGAATTATTTCAGAGATATTCCTGCCAGTCACTTGTCTATCCTATGTCCATTTCTCTGAGAGTATGAGACTGCTGAACTGTACATATATCACTGTCAGAAAAGTTGTCAGAAAAGTGATTTGTCTCGTGATTTTCAGTTGCTGGTTCCCACTTGAGTACTCTATAATGAGGAAAATACAAGTACTTCTCAGTATTTCCCCAGTTTTCTCTTCCCATAATTTTTAAATTTTTTTTTTGTTGAATATAACTTCCCACTCCTTCAGGCTGCTGGATTGGTGGCCACTATGTGTGCTTGTGGTATACTTGGAACCACCAAAATCTTTGACGCTACTGAATCTTTCCTATGTTGCAGTGAGACAGGAGAAACTGTTTTAAATTAGCAGTTCCTTAGTCTGGCAGTGCAAATAATTTGAGATCACAGATATGCTGCTGGCATTTATATGCTGCTCCTCTGATGGGACTGTCAGCTTTCTCGGCTCTTTGAAACAAATCTTTCCTTTAGGCTGTTCATATTCTGCCTGAAATGACATCAAGTTAAGTGACTTTTACCAGGTTGAGAACTGCTTCCTCTCCCACCTCACAACTGTTCCATGGGCATTTGCAATATGATATTCTGCCATGTTGAAGTAGAAGCTGGGCATAAAAGTTTCTCAGAGTGTACAGACGTGTAGGAGGAAATCTTTGTTATATAGGTTACCATAACTAACCTACTATTTTTGAGAGATTGGCTATGTAGTTAGTGACAATTATCGCAAGGTCTTTTCTATCCATTTTACATTCCTTTTCTTTCTCTTTGGGAAAACTTCTTTTTGACAGAACAAGCAATTAGTATTACTTCAGCTTCATGAATTCAACTTAACCTGGGAAGTAAAATTATTTTCTCTTTATTGACAGATGATAAGCTTGAAATAGTAAACTTTGATGGAGATTTAATAAGTCAGGCCTTAACTCAGAAACATTGCCCTATGACCACAAAAAATTTTCCATATTTTAACATTTAGATCTATGATTGTTACTTGCAAGCTCTATTTATTTATGAAAGAATTGAATTTATTAATTTGTACTTAGTATCCACTAGAGAGGGGTGATACCCTTCAAACAGTGAAGATTTCTCAACTAAGCCAAAGGCTTTTCTTGAACAAGAAGTCTTTTTTAACAAATAGTATAGCCCACAAAGGAAACCAAAAACATCTGGAAGGTTGGCAATGTGTGTCTTTCATTTATGATACATGTGTATTAAGTGGTTTAAATGGAAAAAGAAAAAAATTCTGAAGTCTGCATTTCTGCACCATGCATTTCTGCTTTTACATTTCTGTGATTGTTATTTCCTAATAGAATATATTAGATGCATTTCCAAGTGAAGCCAGGATTTCATTAAAACAATATAGTACTGGAGCAACATTTACCAATGTTTGCTGTTATAATTTTATAACTTGTGCTTTATTTTAATTAAATACACATTTAATCTTTGTGGTCCTCCAGATTTCAATAGGAGTTAGTTACACTGGACTCACAATCCTCTGCCATAGCATAGGATTTATGCCCTGATAACACTTGTGAACCTTTGCTAGGGCAGTTGTCTCGTGTGGGCACTGGACATGGATCCTGCCCATCTAAAGTAATTAGACATCTGGGTTGAATGTTTTGACGGATATTCTTGTCTCTCCCTCTTGACTCTATGCAGGACCACAGAAACCCGAACAGAATAATTTTTTAGTAGGGTTTCTGCTTCTAGATGAGATGAATCCCACTCCCAGTGTGCCATCTCTGTTTTTGTTGACAACCCCAGACCTGGGTGTATCCATGTGGGGTCTCACCAGGGCAGAGCAGAGGGACAGAATCTCCTCCCACATGTGTCCATGTTACTTTTGATGCAGCCCAGGAAAAATTTGGCTTTCTGGGCTGCAATGGCACATGGTTGGATCATGTCCAGCCTCTCACCCACCAGCACCCCCAAATCCTTCTGAGCAGGGCTGCTTTCAATCTGTTCTTTCACAGATTTAACTGATAGTCTGGACTGCTGATATTTACAAAAGGAAGAAAGTTATATTTTGTAATATGTTTGTTATCGAACTGGATGCTAGTTTTCCTGGTGTCCTCTGCAACTTGTCAGAAATAAGTGTGGTTCCAGACATATTGCAACAGGGAAGTGCTCTCAGTTTTAGAAATGGAGGTAGATGGATGTTTGTTACTCTGAGGAGATCTGCACCTGAGTTAGACTCTTTTATGTATTCAGTTCCTTTCTCTCCTAATTTTTTTTTTGTCTGTAGCACATCAGGATTCTAAAATACTTTATCTATTAATAAATTAGGTTTGAATTTTTAAGTTGATAGATAGATTCTTGTTCACAGAAGAACTGTAGATGGGAAATGCAATTGCATCTTTACATCTCCTATATGTAATAATACATTTTTTTTTCTATAACACCTATGAGATGGGAAACTGTGAAAAGGATCTGCAGATAAAAAGCAGAAAACTCACAGGCTATGAAGTCACTCTACTTACAGCTAAAAACCCCCACTTGTAAAGATTGGAGGCAAATGTTATAAATGTAGTTTTTACATCAATCACTTAAAGACTGCACATTTGCAACACTTATAAACAACATTTAAAATAACCATTAGCTTGAGATTTTTCAGATTTGTTTTTTCCTTCTAGTTCTTGTTACTTTTACTTGAAAACATACATGACTTTGAAAATTGAGGTATTAAATATTGAAACCATCAACACATTTCATAACTTCTTGGAATATTTAGGCTTTACAGTAAAGGCTAAAAGAACACAGTGCTCACCAGCTCTTACATAAAAGCATCCTTGTGCCTGTGTCTCACACCAGTGTGACATGAGATGGATGAGATGAGATGACATTCATCCTGGGGGAATACATCGGCTGGCAGAGACCTTCACCCACATATAGGTCAGTTCTCTTTTGAACAGACATGAGATAATTGCAAGAGGTGTGAGAGCCTACATAGCTGGGTCAGAGGGTGAATCTGCTCTCCTACCAACACAACTCTCACCCAGTGTAATATTTACATATGTGGGAAAACAATTTAACCTGATGGTTTCACAGATGAACAAAAGGGATGGGTTTGGCCTGGTGTCTTTGCTCCTCAACTGCCTATGAGCCTAATTGAATTTTAGCATAATTAAACTCACCACGTACTGACAGATTGCATTTAACACTGCCTCCCATCGTGTGAAAGGGGAACGGAGTTTGCATCAGGTGGTATTGCCTTTTCCAAAGGGCCTGAATAAATGAAACGGGAGGGGGAGCTGTGGGAACACGAAAAAGAAAGGGAATTATTACTTTGCTTTCAATACAGGAGGAAGAGGAAAAATTTCCATTTGTTTTAACCCTACTTCTGCTCACCTGAAAGACAACATTGTTTGACCTAACAGAACAGGGACTAAGAAGGCATAGGGTGGCCAAATATAAATACGCTGGGCAGTGAATAAGACACTAGTGACACATCAACAACTTGAGTGTAAATAGCAGACAGGAAAAAATACAGTCTGGAAATATGAAGGTTTCTAGCTCATTAAAGCAACATTTTCTACCTCCTAGTAGGAGGAAGTAAAATTTTAAGGACTGCTAAGGTAGAAATTGGCAAGTTACTAAAAAAGTTTGGTGACTGAATAGCAGGGAATTGGATTCAGAATTCCAAAGTTCTCCTGGGCTTTTTTGGATTTGAAGAAGGAAAAGCAAGTTTAGCTTGGTGCTGTAAACAGTCCTCTAAGATACCTCAGTTTCTATAAGAAAGTGCAGATTCATAAGAAGAACCTCAAAAAAATCCAAGGTATCAATGTATGGAGGGGTGAGTCCTGCTTTAAATCTGTGTTGTGGCAAGGGAGAAGGTGGGGACCTGTGCCTTGCACACGTGCTGTAATAGCTCTGTATGCTGGCCTCTGAGAAGGGAAGAGGGCAGCATGCTGTAGCAAATGCCTGAAACACCCTTGTTGTCGGCTTGTAAAGGAGGATGCACAGCTGTGAATCTTTGGAGGAGCTAGGTGCTTCTTTCTGGCACAGTTAGCTACATAAATGTGCTAGGAGAGCAGTCTAAGACCTTGCCCAAATGTTCTTAGCTGTTCCTACTGCCCAGCTGAGATGGCTCCCTTGGTTTCACTCTGCATGCAATATGTCCATAAAGATTGAACTATGATTTCCAAAGGTCTCCATGGAAACAACTTCAGCTACCTAAGCTAGCACACCTGTTATCAATGTGATCATCATCAACACCTGCTACCCAGAATATGTAGATTGTGCTGAATTCCAGCATTTAATTCATTTCAACACTTTGTCAGAGCAGCAAAAAGTTCAATACTGCAAAGAAAATCTGCTCCAGTCATACAGTGGACAAAAAAACCCAAGTAATTTCTCACCTGGTGAGGAACAGAAAGAAATATGTATTTCTTCTAAAATTACTAAGATATTCATATCCTAGTGTTCTAGCAGTGATATTAAACATTCCCCCCAACAGAATACATGGAAAGACATAGTGTTCCTTGCATTCACTTAACAGTATGAAAGAGTAAAATTCAATAAATAGAACATGAACTACAGACTTATGAATTGTTCTGTATTTGAGATATGTTTCTTTCCTTATGGTCCTTCATCAGATCTTCAGTCACAGTTATGTTGCTGCCATTTAGCAAACATTTCCCCTTTTAATAACTGGTCATATATCTTGTTAAACAAATCAGTGAGGACTATGGTGAAATGACATAGTAAATGTATTAAGCAATATAAAACTGCACATACAGTTAAAACTATAGTTCTGATATTAAAAATAGTTCAGTAATCAGTGTTGAGAACATTTTAATGATGTTAGCATTGTCAAAATGATAAGAAACTATCTTAATGTCAAACTTAAATTCCTTTTTCTTTTTTATTTAGACCTGTCTTGCAATGCTACTATGTATTTTATTCTATACAATTTAGACACAAAGACGCACCCATGAAAGATGGGATTTTACAGAATAGTGGAACAGTAATTGAAAATGTTATTTCTACTGCATCATACAATTTGATCTGCTTTTGTTTAATTCACACAATAGCTAAATTATTTCCTCCTTCTAAAGAAAACATTTCAAAATATTTTAGTTGCCCTATGTCATTCATCAGTAATTGTGTGGCTTCCCAAAGTAAGTTTTTCAGCTAAAATCCCTGTTGTCTCTAATAAACGGGGTAATTTTATTCATTATTTGTGGTTGGAATGAATAATTTTAAATCTTAAATGGGTTTTTACCTAGAGACAAAAAGAGTAATAACTGAAAACCAAAACATCTGCCACTTTGTCAACTGAGGCTGTAAGTTTGCATTTTTAACTTGACAATGGGATTCAAAACCAGCTACCTCTTGCACACAAGCTCAGAACTGTGTTTTCTTCAGTGATCAGTGATTGTGTTGACAAAGCCAAACTCAAGCTGTCTTACAATAACCCACTTTGTCCTGGCCTGTGAGTGAATGCCAGAGAAAGAAATGCTACATAAAACCTGCACATACATGGAGGGGGTGCAATGAAATGGAAGACACAGGTGCATGTGTAATACTTTCACAGCATAGGAAATCCAGGCTTCAGGCTTCAGACATGCTCATAACTAAGTTTGTTTTAACTTTCTGTGCTCTTCTCAACAGTTATTGTTGGCAGTGTACCCTGATGACTGAGGCTGGTAATGGTGTCAATGGGACAAAGTGCAGCTTTTCTTATATATTTGAGTAACAGAGACACAGACTCTTGCATGGTAATACCTGTAATAATAAATGTTCACCCTTTCAGATGGTTTTCCTACAGTATGACCTTCTTAAGAAAAGCAACTTTTTATTTTTATTTTTAGTTTTAAATCATAGAACAGAAGCAGTGGCAGTTTTGCCAGACAGTAGGGCTTCTCTGCAGGAAGTTTGTGAAAGGACTGGAACCTCCCTTCTCTCTGGGCTGAGTGGGTCACTTAAGTGTTACTAGAACTGAGTTTGGAAGAGAAAAAATTAGGTGGCTATCCCAGCTACTGCTGTTGAGAGGTGGATCATGCTGTTTAAATGTCTTCATCTAATGATGGAGGAATTCTGTTAGAAGAAAACCATCAAGGATTAGAAGATGCTGGACTACTAAGATGCTAACTGCTAGTTCGAAGGACAAATATAGGTATCTAAATAAGAAATAACTAAAAAAAAAAATCTTCCAGAAAAAAGGAAACTTATCCTGGATTAAAGAACTATTGTGAGCTTTTGTTACAGCCCATTTTTCTAATTTAAAGCCTAGGCCTTATGAATTTGTTTTGATTTGGGCCATACTTAATCCTAATGCTAAACTCTGGCTATAAAAGGTAATTGGACAATGAATCAACTTGTATCTACTATAATTTTTAAATTAACAGTGACAGGACCCATCTGAAGATGAGACAAACCCCTTGTGAAGAAAACAGGTATAATGAAAGTCTTCAAATGAATTCAATGCCTTTTTTTAGTAGTACTTTAGTAAATACCCACTAGAAAAAGTACCAGCATTATTCCTTGATACTGAGTGCTCTGATAATGCATCAGATTCCACGGAAATGATTTTTGACTGTAATTCTTTAAGAATTGTTCACTGAGTTTCTTGTTACATGAGTTTCCTTGTGACCAAAGTTTCCATGAGATAAACTTATAAATGAGCCCATCCAGCAAGAATAAAAGATTTTTCAAGACTCTAATAGGCCGCAAATTGGATTGCTGAACAATCCTCTAATCTGTTGTCTCTGTTCTTCTTTCTCTATAACTAAGACTAGGGAAAAAAATAAAAAAAGCTATGTGCTGCTGTCAGTTGTAATTATTCCCAACTCAGATAAAATGTCCTGACCTGTGAGAGGTAGGTCAAATGTCAGAGAAGGCTTATGGGAAACTCTAGAAGAGTGAAGGATTCTAAATAAGCTTTGCAAGTATTTACCCCTTTTGTAGAAAATAGCTGTGAATTTCTAAGCCAGAAAAATTATAGAAAATGTCATTACGTGTCTACAGTGACCCTGTCTATACTAATCTCTTGTCAGGCATATTGACGAGTTAAGTGGCTTAATAATTATTTTGCCATCAGAGATGTCACACATTGATGCTTCTTCAGCAGACACCTTTTTTATATATTTTATGTCTGGATTAGAACAGCTTAAGTCACGATGTTTAATGTTGTCTGTGTATATGCATTTATGATAAAACTTGAACCAACATGTTTTAATTTGAATGAATTTTCTAATCATTCAGGTCTACTAAGTAATTCATTGTACAGGCAACAAATCCCAAGTTTTTTTAAAAATAATATCATTTTAGGGTACAAAAAATTAGTAATTCTCAGAAGTAACTACATTGTTGCTATGTTTGCATGTTTGGATGGTGTGATGGTACCTATAATGTTTATTTTTTGTTAAATGTCAAAATTGAAGTCACTCACTGGAAAAGTGACTTGAACTAGCCACTTGCTTATGAAAGCAGATGGTTGGACAAAGTGGTTACTACCAACAGAACTGAAGCATCAGACCCAAAGGTTTGTGAATATAGCCTGAAATTTTTTGTTCATGCTAGACTAGTCACTCATGCATGATACAACCATTTTTTCCACTATTTACCTCCCCCACATTTCTTACATAAATACAACTGAAGCAGTGTGCCTAGCCTGAAGCGAAGCAGGTTAAATGTGGAGAATAGAGAGCATGATCAGCACTTACAAATGCTCCAGACTGAAGTAATTATCTTTTAAATATCATTAAATAGGATGTAAAGTCAGGGATGTGTCAAGTAGTGAGAACCAGGATATCCAGTCCAATCTGTAATACCCTTTATCTTGTGCATTAATATTATTACTCTGCTTATTTATAAAGCATTAAATGCAAACTGAATGTCTTTAAGGTAAATAGGTTGCTGGCTTGCAAGCACAGAAGAATCTTGTTGATTAACAGAATGATTGCTACTCTCCCAGTTCTTAATAACTTTCTGTAGCTTACATGTAATATCCTTTCCTTAGGCATTCTAATGAAGAGGACACTTTGGCTGAATTCCCCTTCTCTTTCTGCTGTACTGGAAGGTTGCCCCCATGGTGTGCATCCAGTCTGAGGAAGTGGCTGTTAGATCCCATCTGGAATCATTAAAAGATATTGAGTTGTTACTTGATCAATTCACCTTAGTCTGACTCCCCTGAAGTTTTAAGCAAAATATATGATATATTGAGATTCTGAGGAGAGAAGAATATATTGCAGATAAACAATTGCTGATTAGTTCTCCTGGAATATAAAAATATAAACCAGTTATCTGTTGAGTTATACCTAGAGTGTTTCAATTTTTTGCTGCTTCAATTCCATTTTAAGTGACTTCACTGTTCTTCTTGTAATGGATAATAAATGGAATCACTAATTCTTTTAGAAAAGTATGTAAAATAGGATTTTCAATTTTAAATGAATGTCATCTATATAGAGATTAGTATATGCAAATGATAATGCATCCCACAGTATTTTTTCTCCTAGCACCAACCACCAGGACACCAGTGTGTTAGGTCCTTCCTCATTCTTGTTTCTTCCATGGTCTTTTATCTTTAATAACACTTTTTAGCTGACATTTTTTAGATTAAAACAGCATATTAATGCTTAAAATGCAAAAGTCAGAATCTTTATAGACTTTCATAGTCTGTAAAGGTGTTCTTTGGAAGCCCTTAATTTGTGGGCCATGATTAGATGTCTGTTCAGACGAGAAAAACATGATAATGAGTTTCAGTGGAGTTAGAGGGATTATTGTATTGCAGTTTTGCTTTATTGTTAAGATTATATTAGTTCTAGGGGATGAATAGGCCAGCTCTGTCTCCATCTCAGTTACGTGGGACATTTCCAGATAAGGGAGGTTTCATCAGGAATATTGGTCAGGTCAGTGGGACAGCTTTCACAAGTGATTGAATGGAATTTGAAAAATGCTGTTTAAAAAAAACCAAACCACACCAACCAGGTTTCAATATAGAAATACTGTTTTGGTAGCTATCCACCCATTAACAGTCTTGAATATTAAAATTAGTGCAAATGGTTGATTGTTTGCTGAGTTCATTCCAATATGTTCCTGCTATAGCTATTGCAATCACAAAAACAAGTTTGCAATCAATAAACAGAAACTTTCATTTTAGACATCAGTCCTTTATTCATATATATCCAGATTTTCAGCCTTCTAGTACTTTTGCTCACAGTTCTTATTTTGTTCAATGCATGGTAGAAATAGAGTGAAGTCACTTCACCAGACTTTGACACACCATAAAACTAGGAAGCAGATAATACTGCATATCACAAGAAAGTGTAATATTTGATGCCATTTTAGCGATTCTCTAAGTACTGCACAGACAGCAAGAAGGGCAGGGTCTGCTTTCTGCTGCTGTGTCAAATCAGTAATTCTCTAATCTTGGCCCTTGATCAAAGCACTAGTCTACAAACTATGACTACACATGAGAAATAACTCTTTCAATAGGAGATGGCTTGCCATATTAGAGTGGATAATAGATAATGGTTTTTTTGCATACTGTCAGCTGGCAACATTTATGCAGGAGTTTTAAGCTACAATACAATTAAATAAACTACTGTCCTTGGATGCCTTTCAATTTTCCAAACTGGACTCTTCATACTTGAAGTGACCAGTTGAGGAAAGAAATCAATACAGTTTTAGGATTGCTGTTTCTGATATATAAAAGAAAGAAGTACAATTGGAATTTCATGACAAAAATCGTGGGTTTTTAATACAGCGCTTTGTTTTGTTCTTTTCTTTGCTTAACACACAGAAGTCAGAGTATAAGAAACCTGTAAGAAACTGTAAATTTCTGTTATGTCTTCTGCATCTTCACCAGCAGTTAAGTAAGTTTCTCTGAATATCTGCATTATATTAATTTCAAATAATGATATGAAAATATGTAATTTCTAGTTTGCATGTGCTTTTATTATTATTTATATGGTATGAATCAGTAAACATAAAGTTTCCTGAAAAGAGTCTGTACAGAGATGTCATCTCTTCTGCCACTGTCCAGATCTCAGTGCTTGCTTCTCACTCTAAAAAACATAATTTGGACATCCTTGAAATTAAAGTTTGATGTTACATGAAGTATACACCTATAAAAAGAAATACCACTGCTTTGTCACTGTATAATTATGAAATAGTAAAATAAACTCAGCAAAATTAGTTTACAAGGAAAAAACGTAATTGAAGTACTATTTCTAATGGCTACCTTGAAAAGAGATTGATGATTGTAAATTTGTGAAACATTTAAATGATGAGCATAACAACTTTTGTTTGTGTAGTGTAAGTATCGATTTTTGAAATATTTTTCCTGCTGGAAAATTTGGTTTGAATCCAAACCCACCAAAAACAGAGAACCTTGAGATTAAAGTCTTGTAGTAGTGTCAGTTATTGTTTTCACTATAAAACTTTTTTATCACGTAGAACACTCAAATGTCTTTTCACAGAGGAAACAAAAAAACCCGAATCCAAATGACATTGCAGAATGTGTAGAGGTTTAAACATCTGCCATGGATTTTTTGAGTTATTTGAAAAAAAAAAAAAGGAATTATTACTTTGTAATTTGTGAAGACACTTTTAGTCTTGACTGCTGTACTTAGCTATTTCTGATTTGTCATTTTTCTCAGTGACAAGTAAAAATTCTAATGACCTGAAAGCTCTCCAGACGTACAACACAAGCCTGTTATTGATACATAATAGTTTCCATTCACTACTAAATAAGGGCCCAGACTTTTTTGCTACAATTCAACATTTCTTGTCCTATTTAATGAACAGCATCTTTTCTGAATTAAAATAAATATTCCAAACTAAAATAAAAAAAAATATAATACAAATATACACATCTATCTAAAATACTATGTAGTAAATACATTAGCTAATACATGATTTTGCAAAAAATAAATCTAACTCATCTTGTAACCAATTTAAAATTCTGTGTGTGGTTAGGAGATTTCACAGGATAAATATGTATTAGGCTGGAGCAAACTATGTAGTCATGGTCTAGCTAGTCAGTGATAACATTCTGTTTCAGTCTAAGTTCTGAAGAAGTCAGCAAGATGACAATTAAGCTGTAGCATCACATTAAAAAAGAAACGGTACAGGAAGACTTTCTTCAAACCAATATGTCAAAAATGTTCTCACTTTTTAAAGAGAACTTGCTCCTAGGGTGATCTTATGATTGCAATTCTTGTTCCATATCTTCATCTTTTCTTCATCCTATTCTCCCTCTTCATAGTAAAAATTTCCCACAAGGCCACAAATTGAAATAACACCTTAGCAGATGATTATTTGTTGGCTATCAGGATGGTTAGAGAGGAACTGGGCAGAGCACACAGTAGTAGCTGGCACCAGTAAGGGCCACTCTGTGCAGTTAAAGTGCAGAACGTGTTTTTGCCAACCACGTGATGGCCAGGCTAAGTTAGAGAACAGAGGAGGCCAAAAACCCCCTCAAACCCTCTCCTCCCCTCCCCCTCCGAGAAATCAGAATAAAATTTCACTGATCAGTTCCCATGTACCCTTCAAAATGCATCCCAGAGCATTCCATAGTTTGTCATAGGGTCACTACTTGCATGACAATATAATCTCTTTGTATTTAGAATCTGTCATCCCCTGGCTGAAGGGTTGGACTCTGAGGGTGAGTACTGATAAGGATGTAGAAGCTGCAGGGAAATTCCATGCAGAATGAGGGGATCTGTTTAAAGCTTGAAGCAGCAGCTGCATAGTCTCACTTACACCTGTCTGCCAAAAAAGGGGTTTGGTGAGGCACCTCACCACAAAGGCTTCCTTAGTTGCATTCTCATCTAGATTGATAATTCTGATGGAAGACTCAAGTTTTCCTGTACTCCATACCAAAACTGAACAGAGAATGGCCTGAGTTTAGTATACTGTATTCTGTATACTTCATTAGTATAAAGAATGAATTAATAAAGTTAAGGGAAAAAAATTTAAAAAGCATGAAAAACCTTCCAAAACAACCCTGCCCAGTTTTTCTGTCTGACTTCCTGGCAACCTTTGATTTATTTTTCTATTATTAAGAAATAAACCCAGATCAGAACTCTGATAATAACCATCATTTATTGAATAGTTATTAAATATTTAATTGATTATTTTCTGCTGTGTAGTGGCTGCAATTCTGATTCTTGTACTTGAGATTTTATTGCCGGGTTTCACAAAGCTCTTCTTATTTTAGTGTGATTCTAAGGTTTCTGTTTAGGTTTACTGTTTAGTTTCATCCAGAAGGATGAAGTCAAAGAAAGGGTAAGGGAGGAAATTGATTCCTTTTCAGGCTTTAAGAAATATTAAGAAAATATTTTTAATGAATGAATTTTTTCCCCAACTTTTTATATTTTAGCTGTAATACTAAAATTGCTCATCCCTGTAAGAAAATATTGGAATAGGAAAAAGTCCAGTGTATGAAATGCTTTTGTGTACCCTCACTGAGGTTTTGTGATTTGAAATATGCATACACATAAATAAAAAAAATTATACTTTATATTATTTTGATTGCTATAATTTGTAATTTGTGTACTTTAATTAAATCAGCTACAAGCTGAATTACTTAGTCTCCTTAATTATTTTGATATTGCACAAGTCAATTAAAATTTCTAGCTATTTATTTTAAGAAAATACAAAGAATATTGAAGCAATTTTCTCTTTTGGATAATATTCTTTTACAAAGGTTGTCAATTCTTAAAGGACCAAGGGCCAGGGTTTCCCTTTTTTTCATATTCTAATGTCTCTTTCTACTTTAAAATCTAAATGGATAAAATTTCAGCTTGAGCCTAGAAATGAAGGTAAAATACATCCATTACAGTGAGAAGAGCAAAATACCATTTCTCAGAGAGACGAGGTTTCATAGAACTATTATGGTTAATTATATTAATAAATGTTGTGAGTAGAAATTTCCAAGAATAAGACCCTGGTATATTAGTTTGTGTAAGCAAGGTGCTCAGTAGAGCCTATGACGAGGCAGGACAGATTTTTGGTGAAAGAAATTGTCAGAAGCTTCTTTTTATCATATACTGTCAACTATACCAGAGATTGCTTCCTCTGATTAGCTGCTGCAGATTTTTAAAACTATACTTTCCTAGGCCCAGCAGGTCTGGGAAAATATTCCTCAGCAAGTTATTTATTTATTTATTAGAAGTTCAGGTTGAGATTGACCAAAAATACACTTTCAGGCCTAATTTAGCATACAGTATATTTTACCCTTCCTGAAATGACACATACACACATATATATACACACACACATATTATATACATATATAGATATATCCACCCACACATTTTCAAAACGTGCATAAGGCAAGACTGATTTCTTTTAGAACATGAAGGACATAATCCTTCCATGATTTTTTTTCCTCCAAAACTGCAATGGATAAAATGCTTAGAGTGCCTAGAGTTTGGATAGAAAGTCTATTGAAATAGCTTTTCCATCTCAAATAAATGAGTGTGTATTTAAGTCAGTGTCTTTCAGTCTGTCTTACTGATGCTCTACTTCCTATCAAGAATTCAAAATAATAGTAGGATTAGGAATCAAATTCTAATTTTGTCTTTTGGTGGTCCTTAACCTCCAACCTCCAGGGTCATGTCCAGGCTCTTATTCAGTCAATAAATTTAGTTATGTAGAGTAGTATTTAATGTTCTGTTGTAGTCTGGAGTGGATCCTGGAAAAAAACAGTGAGTGGTCAAGTGAATGAGTATTTTGGTATAAAGGGCTCAAAAAACTCAAAATGAAACTGTTAGTTAAGCCTGGTTCTCATTTTTAGTATATTCTGGAGTGTTTCACTCTGCAGTATTAACAAAGTTGTTCCAATTCATGTATTTTGATGTAATAAATACTTAAATAATTGCTTTAATTGGATACAATTCCGATCTTCATTGCAAGAAAAGTTTAGGGCATGGTAAAACTCTGTGTAACATAAACACCAATGTTGCTTGTACTAAAAATATGAGGTGGATGAAACTAATATTCTGCAGAGATGCTTTTCATAGGCTTAATTTTTGATTGTGTTTTACTTATAGCCTGTTATTCCCAAATCATCTTTACAGCCACACAGTCACTTTTGTCAGTCTTGCATTTGGATGCAACAATTAGCGTTAGGTTAAGGAAATTTCAAGAGGAAAGAAAAACTTGAAAAAATGTGGAAGATCATCCAGAGTTGGTATGATCTGTGCAAGCTGAGAAAGAGTGCAATAACAGGAATAACACAGGTTGTAATTGGCATAGGAGTCTGTTCTCTTCACAAAGGCCCATTAGATAAGTCCTTCCCCTTCATTCATCCTGGACTAGTGATGGGCAGCATGATGTTTGTACAACAATTAGGCAATTTAATCTGACCTGTGCTATGCAGAACAAAACTTCCAAATGCAGGGGCTTTTGTGTGTTTTGATTGGTATTTGAAAGGAGAGACAGAGGGAGGAGATTAAAAACAAGGAAAGAGAAGAAAGGGAGTGGAAGAAGAGTACTGATTGGCCAACCTTTATTCTTTGTACAGCTGCAAAGCATGATGATAAAATGGACTTTATACTGGTAAATATTCCTACAAAAAAGGGTGATAGTATGATCTCATATATATGCTTTTCTACTGATGCATAAGTATCTTTCCAATGGGAAACAAAAGAAATAGCAGAGGAGAGAGCAAGCAGGCAACAGTCCATTAAAGAGATGGAAGTAAAGGAGTCAGGAAGAGAATGAAAGGGAAGTGAGTTTGACAACAGTTTTTAAGAGTTGGGAAAGCTCTATTGTGTGTTCTGTCATCAGAAATTTGGGAGTGGAGATTACCTAGAGTAGGAAAGGAAAACAAAGACCTGTTATAGGCAGGTCAGACGATTGTGCCTGATTCCAAGCATTTGGAATCCTGGTAACAGCTCAAGTTGATATTGCAAAGATGATAAGGTATGAAGATCTGTATCTTTTAAGCACACAGCCTTGGGGAAAATTGTTTCTGGTTCCTTGTCAAAGACCCTCTTTTTTAAAAAGGAGGCAGGAAGAATTTGTCATCTGTGCTTCTCTCCCTTGTCCTAGAAAGATCCCTTAACACCCTTCAGCTCCCATTCTTGTAAACTTGTTCTACTACTTCCTTCCCAGTTTCTGTCCTGATGCTAAATTTCAGAATAGTCCTGCTTCCTGGCTGGTCAGTCCTTTCTGCAATCATTTTCTACAAGTGCCTTTATTCAGTGTTCATGTTATTTGCACTACCATGATTACTCTTCTTTTTGTCTCTGATCCCTCCTCAGCCCCATTCACGACTTTGCTTTCTTCCACTACAGGCAATCCTGGTTATGTCTCCCATACTTCAGCCCTGTTTTGAAGCTTACTGATAGTTGTTTTTATCATTGTTGCTTTCCCTTTACCTCTCTGCTTTTTAGAATTTTTCTTCTTTAGCCGGCTTTATTTTTCTAATCCTCTCCATGCAACTTCATGGCTTACTGGTTCCTTTCCATATTTCCAGTCAGATAAAGTCTTGCTCACACTCATGTTCTAAGATCTCCTTTTGAATAAGGAGCTTATTTTTGTATCACTTAAAAGGGAAGGAACTGTCTGTCACATCAAAGACTACAATGGGTTCCCATTTGTTTGTACCTGTAAGTATTATTAGACCATAAATTAAACTTTGATTTTGGTTATAATAACAGTTACAGGCTAGCTAAAGGCATAAATAACAGTCACCTTCTTCTGGGCATTAAATTAATCACTAATGGAACAAGTGTGGAGTGTCCTGGAGTGCAAAAGGCTTTCCTGGAAACCAGTGCACAGTTGTAAGATGTCATCCAGTTAATACTTTCTGGGCAGTGCAGAATGCCTGTAAAGTGCATGAAAATAGCAAATTTTTTTCACTTAATTTGAACTTGGGGTCTCTTGGATTTAAATTGTCATTATAAGGAGAAGATATGCACTAATATATATTTAATTACTTTGAATAAAACATCTTCTAGGCTTTCTACTTGTAATAGAATAGAAAACTTGACTTTATAGTAGAAAAATAGAATTCTTAATGATGTTAATAGTTTCATGATAATACTAATTACACTCAATCACAGATAACTTTCAATTACTTTTTTATTAACATGCAAAATAATCTATTCTAACAGTCAGTTTATTAATATATCTTATAAATGTGTTGATAACAAACTATACCATACAGATACTGAATATACTACTATATTTGTGCTTCATTTCATTTGTAACTCAGATGACCTTAATGGAGCAACCAAGTTCTTTATAAATAGGGACTGAATTCTTCGGAGAATCATGATGTAGTTAATTCACTAATTATAACAGCAGATACTCTATTTGCAATATTTGAAGACAAAAATAGTTAGTATCCTTTCATTTTCCCGTAAAGGTTATGCATGCCCCACCCCTGAGAGTGCTCAAGGCCAAGCTGGATGGGGCCCTGAGGAACCTGACCTAATAGTTGTTCGTGGGAGGCAGCCCTACCCATGGAGTGGGGTTGGAACTAGATGATCTTTAAAGTCCCTTCCAAGCAAAACATTCCATAATTGTATAATTCCATTATAAGGGCTATGGTATGTTTAAAATACATCTATTCTTAAATAGTGGTTTATTGTTAAAGTCATGTTTATTGCATATTTTTTTAAATCTCATCATGCTCTGTCAGCAGTAGGACAAGAAGTTAAATAGATATTACTGCCTCATGAGATCTCTGCCTTCTAGTCAATAGCTTATTTAAAGATTGCAAAAGCAGTACTTAATTACAGTTTTCCTGTATTTTAATTTTTTAATAAATACAAAGCCATAAAACTGGGTACTTACTGAAAATTGAAGACAAACACACCAGAGAACTGGCATCTCTTGAAACACAAAATACTCAGTGCAAATGAGTTTCAAGTTATTTTCTTGTCATTCAGACCATTTTGTTTATTGTTGGTTTGGATATTTATCATGAAAAGTACTAATACCTTGGCATCTGCTAGTTCTGCAGCTGTTCCTAGCTCTAGTTTTTCTCTTTCACAGGCGAGGAATGATGCTGAATGCTGTCAGGATGTTGCAGACTAGATATGCCAAGGAGCAGATGCAGCTACGGAGGTCATGCAGAATCTCCTAGAACCTTTCACAGTGCCTTATTGTCTTTTAACACATTTGGGGAAAAAGAAACAAATTAACAAGTTGGAACTTTGGCTAGAAAGAAAAGATTTCCTGCACTAAGCTCAGCAGCTATGCAGTAGCCTAGAGATCCTAAGGCAAATTATTTTTTTCTTAGGAACTGAGTTTAAACACTAAAGAGAAGTGAGTTCTCCAAGTGAAAACTATAGCTCCATCATTCAGGTGTTTATTTTAGGTTTTATAGATTTTTATTGCTGATTTGTACAGAGTTGGTTAGATGTTTTGTCAAGTCTGTACTAGCCTTATAAATCCTGAAATCCAGCAGTATTTTTGCATGTACTCATATATATATATTCAAATCCATGTCAGGAAGTATCAGGTTTCTTTCCATTTTTAAAAAAATTTGATACTTAAATAATTTTGATCTTTCTAATTCCATAAGGTAAAGAAAGGTGGCTACCATATGAAATATGAATTGCAACTAACTAGTAATGTATACATAATTAAAGCTACAGCTTTGTCCACTTCAAGTTGATAGCTATTATCTTGGGGGAACCCATTTTAATTTTATAAAAGAAATGCAAGAATTTGAGTTTCACTGGCTTTCTTCACTGGTTTACTTTTAAGCAATATTAATTATAGTTCATGATTAAAATCTTTGGCAGAGGGAGCACTGAATTATCCCAAGGAAGAAACACTGTCTCTCTTTGCAAGGTAAAATTTGTTTCCCCTACAGAGGAACTATAAGAAAATATAAATTGCTGTTACTTGGGCAATTCAAGTCTCAGCTCCCAAGTAATGTAAGGATCACAGGTGTGAAGTTTTGTTCTTCCTTCATGCTCAAATACAAGATGCTTCTTCAAACAGTGAAATAATTGTTAAGAGATGCTCTCTGATCCTTTCCTTCATAAAGTCTTGTAAATAAGAACATATTTTTTCAAGAAAAGTTTAAGCAGTTTTTAAAACCTGATGTCAAAAACAAATCTTGATTTTAGAGATAATCCCCAGTGGAATGACTTGCAGCTGAATAATGTCTTGTCTTTTTATTGACAGGTCTTAGCTTCTTTATGTCTTTGTGTTTGCTCACATCAACCTTGTTATTTTTTACTTTACAAGAAAGCAAACAATCTGCAAATATTTTCTGCAGACAAGTCAATACATTTTAATATTTTCTGGTGTTTTATTTTCAGGGAAATTCACATGGAGAGGTTAGGCATGAAGCCAGATGTCCTGGAGATAATCCCTACAGCTTCAGCAAACCGTGCACTTTACTATCAACTGCTTTGAACAAATACTTCCAAATGGCAAGCTCACTGATGTCACTGATGCTTGTCTGTTGACCTGACTCCAAAAGAGAGAAGGCTCATGATCTGTTGTTGCCTTGACCACTGGTCCATGTTCTGATTGGAGCATGGAAGAATGTTTGAGGAAGGTGAGAGTGGGGGAAGAGCTTGGTATTTTGAAAGTCTGAGTGTAGATTATATTTAAGAGGGATGAGCAACTTGAGTGATACAGTGATATGCTGTAATGAAATTTTTTAAAAGGAAACAGTGATTAATTTTAAATACTGAAATAGTTTAGCTTCCTATTTTAAAAATTTCTGTATCAGTATGAATCACCTTAGAATCTCTCTGCATTGGTGAGGTGAACAAAAACCTTATTCTGAAAATATTCCTGCATAAATCTCTGAGGCCACATTATGGAACAAGCCAGAGATTTCAGACAGTAGGGGGAACTGCAAAAATAGCCAAAGCAAGAATTGCTGTGCCGAAAGAACTAGGAATAAAATTGCCCCTCTATGTATCAAGCAATCTTCATCCATATCTCTGCACAAAAACACCCTCATAAGGGTACTCATAAGATGTTTCCTTCTATCAACATCACCTGACGAAAAAAAGACATTGGGAACATATTGGAAGCAGATATGTAAAAAACTGTGAGCTGTTTCAAGAATGTTATAGTTTTCATGCTTTCATGGATGACTAAAGCTAGATCTTACCTCTTTAGCTCACTTGTGGTAATGTCATAAGATGGGGTGTCAGAAACTCTACAAAAGTTAAGACATATCACAAACACTCATTTCCCATAATTTACCAGCAAAGTTACACCATCAAAAAAAAGGTTGAGACTTTTCATTAATTATCTTTTTTTCCCAGATGTTTAAAAACTGGTTTGACATAGAAACTTTTAAGCCACAGTTCTGTGCTGTAGGATGAATTTTCTTGTACCTTGTGAGTTTGAATCTTACCTAATAAACTTGTTCTTTCCTTTTTTTTTTTGGCCTCTACACTACTGGTTTCTTAAAATTAATTTTGCTAAGTACATAATTGCAACCATCTTCTTGGGTGTTTTTTTAATCTCCATGGTGTTTTAACCAAAGCATTAAAATACAAGCTATTTTTAAGGTCAAG
Organism: Sterrhoptilus dennistouni; assembly: GCA_013397095.1. Lineage (NCBI taxonomy): Eukaryota > Metazoa > Chordata > Aves > Passeriformes > Zosteropidae > Sterrhoptilus > Sterrhoptilus dennistouni. Next base: position 137,783 of record VWZU01008214.1, on the reverse strand, counting down.
GTCAATTACTTAGAAATCACAGCAGTAGTTGAGTTTGATACAAATACTCACTGCTACCAGGGGAAGTTCCTGTGGATTGAGAGAGCTAAGTGTTATTTTGGGCTTGAAGAAGAGGAATTTGGAGAACTTCAGGCTTCTTAGACTTACCTTGATCCTTGGGAAGGTGATGGAGTTAATAATGTTGAAAACTTTCCAAACCATGAAGGACAAGATAATGGCTGGAAATAGACAGCAGGGGTTTAGGAAGGAGAAGTCATGATTGATGGCCTGATAACCTTCCATGACAAAATCACCAGTTCACTGGAAACAGAAGAAACATGGGATATCATTTGACTTTACTTCAATGAAACTCTGTACGCTGTCCTCCATAACACCCTCATAGACAAACTGATGAAGTATAGACCCTGTAAGAGGAGAGCAAGGCAAGCTGAAAACTGTCTGAACTGCTGGCTTAAAGGATTATGAGTGGTGATAAAAAGACCAGCTGGATGCTGGTCACTGGAGGTAGAGCCCATGTTCCTGGGCCATTGTTTGAAATCAGGAAAAAAGCAAACGGCACACGGTGCAGAGTGTTTCAGTGGGAGCACTAAATTTGGGAATACAGTTCCTAAACCATGGCAGTATTCAAAATATAATTTTACTTCTAAGACATCCTTTAAAATGAAAATATGTAGATTTCAGTGTAGTAATTCCTGACAAAAGCTTCCTATTTTCAAATAACAGAAACATAACTTTTTGATTTATTAACCTCTCTCTTTTTGTGTGTATATGAACATTGAGATATGCTAAATCTTTGGAACTTCTGCTTTTTCCTCACTCTCTGGCAATATGATGATAAAGTAGCTATGTCAGAACAGGAATTATTTCATTCTAAAGTGATTAGAGGGAAGTGCAGAACACTAAGGCATTAGTACTCAAAAATGTCATGATACATGAATACCACAGAGAAAGCGGTAGTATGACTTCAGAAGTAGTGCTAGCAATTGGGTTCAGTTACTTCCTTCAAAGAAGTCCAGTGCCAGGGAAAGAATCAGCTGTGATCCCTGCTGACCCCTGCGTACCGGGAGACCCCGTGCTGCAGCCCTTGCAGCCCTGGACTTTAACTTGAAGGCCTGTTAAGATACTTACTGGTGTTGCCACAAGCCTGTATTGCACGTGTGGGTTACCAGAAACTCAAATGTCTCCTTGACTGCATAGGCAGCTACTGCTTGGGTTGCTGCTAGAGTTATACAAATGCTCAGAATCATGTTTAAATGATTGTGGAACATATTTGTAACCTGAGCAGTGCATTTGCTTTTGTCCTGAATTAAGCAATGTTTTTTGCTAGTTGAAGAGACCAATGAGACCTTCAAACCTCTCCTTATTGGCAGAACTAAAATTCCAGTGCAACTATAGTGCTATAGTTTGGAGTATGTTTATGATACCTATAATGCTGAACTAATTATACATACATTTGCTTTTATTGCATATAATGATAAATTGTGTACTATGAATTTAGAAAGCTACACAGCTTGCATCTGTCTGTGTTCCTTAGAACACCATGAGTGGTTTGGTTCTTAGACTTACTTTACAATCCTACCGGGAAATGAAATTATGGAACAGGGCAACACAAAGGCAATGGTAAGAGGGTTCTCAGTCTTGGTACTCCTGTCTGCATAGACAATTTTGAGCCTTCTGGATACCACATGAACATCCATGAATTTCCCAGAAGATCTCTGGAGATCTGCCTTTGTAGATCTTACCTGTCTTCAAAGTTTATTTATATGATACATCCTTGTCCAATTGTATGTTTACCTGTAAGGAAGAAAACCTGTAAAGATTTTGTGCTCAACTCATAAGCCAGACATGGTAACACCAGAAATTCTGGAGACAATAATCAACAGAAGATTATAAATCATATGTCAGATGCAAGAATCATTATTCACAGGAAGTATACTAAAATATCTGAGATATTGTATGTGCTCTTCTCAAACAAATCTATCAGGCTAGATATTACTTCTCAACTTCATTTTTCCACTGTGATGTGTAAAAACACCACAGGTTTAGGTTTGTTTATGATACAAACCTAAAATATTCTGAAAATAGTAAGTCATTGTAGAAGATGGTGCAGTGTGGCTAGTTCAAAACCAAATATTTTAGGTATTCTTTTTGCTATGACCCTGTCAGTTAATTTTAAATAGGGTTAGATTTTAAATGGGATTTTGAAGGCATAATTTTGACTTGAAACAAGAAGGAATCCCAGAGAAGATGTTGACTGTTCTGTCCATCAAGGTAGCTCAGGTCTGGTCTTTCCTCAGCACTCATTTGACTGTAACACCTTAAACTTTCTAGGCTGGTTTCTATGTAGCAAATTATGTCCAAAACATGACCTCAGAATTGCTGTGCATCTCCTTGCATCCCTGATTACTGCTTTCTACAGCAGGTATTTCCACTTACATTATATATCTGTGGCCCTTTTTTGGAGACGAAATTTCAGAACAGGCAAAGTGGAATTTACTGTTCTTGAGACAAGAAAAAGACATGTCAATCACGTCAGGTTTTCTAAGCTCCAGTGTCTCTGGTGTAGAAGACAATATCTTTGGTATTTTTTCTGCCAGATAAAGATTTTGCTAACCACTGTATGTTAGGATCCTTTTTTCTCCAGGGGCTTGAAATAAGCTTGGAATGGCAGACATTTCTGTAGCTCAGTGGGACAAACATCGGTATATTGCAGGGACACAGCATAAAGGATAATGTAATGGAAATCAGGAACATCAGTACCAGAGAGGATGTGTCTGACATTTTCAGCAGAGGAAGAGGGAAAAACTACTGTCTAAGATGCAGGTGAAGAAAAGGCAGGACTAGGAAACCTTAAATGAAGGCAAACTAGTGTTTCATAACCTCTGTTTCTGAAAAAAATAGCCCTTGTCACCTGGGCAGTCAGTCTAAATCTTGGTAATTCCCAGGTTCCCTCATCTGAGCCTCAATCTAGCTAGCAATAAACTGAGCAATCTCAGACATATCCTGTGAAGAGAAGAGGTGTATAACTCTGGGCAATTCTAGTTGTCTCAGGGTTTGCTATGCTGTTGTGGTTGCCAGAGCACTGTGTCTCCTCCCTGGAGTAGTTGGAAAATGTTGTAATTGCTAAAATGGCATTCCAGGAGGGCTACAACTCTTCCAGCAGGACCCTGATGCTCAGAAGCAGTGAGGAAGCTACTGAAAATGGCACCTGGGTGTACATCTGTACTTTGGCATTTAGCAGGGGTCATATAGCACAGAAGCAGATCTCTTCATGTGAAACCAGTCCTAAGTCTGTTCCCAAACTGCTCTGGCCAAGTACCCAGGAGACTCTCCTGTCCCGACCCCCGGAGGTTCATCCCCTTGCACAGCAAAATTTTGATATCCCTATCTCATTTTTTATTGGGAATGAACTTTGCATTGATTATGGCAAACAGCCAAAGCTCTCTGAGGTGATGGACACTTGGTGAGAATGAAGAATAGTGCTGAGAATTGTGTGGACATTAGTGGGGAATAAATACAGTAGAAAAAATGGATGGGGAGCTAGCATTTTTTAATTTAGATAAAACCACTCCTGTAGCTGCTCAGCCTCTATAAGTAGGTGACTGCTTTCACATGTATCAGAGAACAGAGCTGAAGGGTCTGATCTTCACAGCTGATGGGAGAGGGCAAAGAGGACTGAGCAGGAAGAGGATCCATTGGGATATGGAAGCAGGTTGCAGTCAAGGTGATGGGAAAGTAGGCTTGTGGCAGTAGGCAGAGTCCCTGGTGCAAGTGGTTGGTGTTGCCCTGGACTCACATGTGACATGTAGAATTGATTGTTGCATTCTCTTTTCGGGTTACTGCTGTGAATGGCAGTGAGGCCCTTTCTGGGAGTGCAAGCTGCCCCTGTAAGCCAAAGGGTGGGTGGGAGGTGGATGCTGTATATGTGGATAATTGGCCTGAGTGGCTATTGCACCAGCATGGGAGCTCATCTCCGTGTCTGTCAATGAAAGCCTGGCTCTTCCAAAGGAGGAGTCACACTGGGAATTCCTCTGTGGTGTGAACACATGGGGATGAGGTCTTGTGTTATTGCTAAGGCTGCTTCAGAAGGAAGAGCCCTGGCCTTTTTGTTGCTTTGGTAGTAGTTTTATCCAAAACCATTGCAATGGTTTAGGAGTTCAGTAGTACGTGGATCTAAATAAGAAATGGGTGTTTGAATTAGGGATGAAATCAGGCCTAAAAGTGAAATCTGGTACAATACTTGCTACCTACTCTTTTTGGTATCTTAATGGTAAAATTCTTTGGATGTAATTTTCAGCTTGTAAGACTGGAGCTAAAAAGCAGCGGTTTAACTAGTTTTGGATCTGTTAAAAAGATGGCATAGTTCCAGGTTGTTGTGACCTATGTCTGTCCTGTGACAAAGGTACATCTGGAAAGCATCTCCACAGATACAGACTAATGGGAAAAGTCCTTACCATGCCATCAGCATCACAGAATGCTTCTTCTCATCTTCAAATGTTGTCATACTTGAACAATGCCACTGACAAAGCAGTGTGTATTTGATAATTTTTAACAGAAAAAGTTAAGTAAATTACACCATAGTAAATTGTAGCACTGACTACTGAAGCTGTATTTGATTTTTATCTTATATAACTTATGATTAAATGTGCAAGAAAAAAGAAGTTTTACAAATACTTTAAATCCCACTGTGAGTTCATTAGTCAAATGAGAAAACAGATGTAATTTTTAATAAGAATTTTTATATATCATTGTAGGCCTGGAGCTGTAAACTTTAAATCCTTAATTTAAGCAATTTAATGGCTGCTGTAGCCATTAGGCTGGCATATAATCTCAGATAAATACTAAAGTGATTTGTTTGCCTCCCAGCATTTATGAAGTAAAGAGTGTACAGTATCACAGAAAAAGTGAACAGTACATTGCAAAAGAAATGGCTTTTACTGCTTTACAATTATTTCTTCCATTTTTTTTACTAGAATTAAATAGTTAATCTGAAAACCAGAAAGTTAAATTATCCATGTATGAAAGTATTTTCAAATGCAGATAAAACAAGGGTAAAGACATGTGAAAGTCATTATTTTCTTGTATGTGCTGTATGTATGATGAATACTCTGAGATTCTGCAGCCTCTATTTTTTTTTTCAAGTAAGAGCAGGTAATCAGAACATTTCCTGGCCTTGTGATGATCAAGGGTATTTGTGCATGTGTGCTTAGTGGACAGAAATTAAGATAGAGTAGATAATATTTATTTACTTCTTTATTCACTTATATTTAGAGCCACAAAATGAACACTCTTTCAAGCTCAGAACACATTTGCAGTTAACATATTTCCATTGCTGTGTTGCTGTGACTGGGTGAATTTATCTTTCCTCACACAGATTTGGTATCACACCATCTTCCTTATTACCTGTTTTGCAAAGTTATATTTTTTTACATCTTGACATTTTAATGTTAGTTGTTAAAGTCTTACAATGACAGAAATTTCACTTGTTTTACTTTCTGTTTATATTTTCCTTTTAGTAATATCTTCTCACATAATTTTATGATATAAAATCTTGTATATTTGTGACATACATTTTCTTTGCAGAATGTTAATGATGCTCTAGAGATGGTGATGATCAGTTTAATTTAAAACAAAAGTGAATACTTCTGAGTTTTTAGTTGTTTGATGAGAGAACAGGTGCATGTATTTTAAGCAATTAAATATCTTGCATTTCACTTGGATGACACTAGATGTCCTGCCAAATATTTTTTTGGGTGGCTGTTCTATACCATGATACATGGAGTAGTATGACATGTATAAACTTCAGATCCAGAGTATTGCCTGCTGACCTGCATTTTGCTCCTTACTAATTGTGCTTGGGTACATAACTCTTCTAATACAATTTTCAGAATACCACAGAACTACACAGTACTTCTGGTTGTCTTCTGTAGTAGTCATTTGTTGTAGATGGCAGAGTGTCTTCATTTCAATTTAGAGACAGAGAAAACAAACGAATGTTAGTGATTAACCTGTGGTGACTAGAGAGGGAAGATTTTCAGTAAAATTAATCTGTTTAAAAAATATTTTTGATATTTTGATTTATATTAAGCAAAAATTAAATAAAGTGAGCTTTTGCCAAGATTTTTCTGAGCATGACTTATTTATTGCCAAAATAACATTTCAGAACTAAAGGCACATGAAAATTAATCTTCCACTTCCAGTCACAATTGTTATTACTGTTAACTGTTTCAGTGATGAAAAACCCCAATTACTCCAATTTAGCTCAAAGTACACTGCCACTCCCTTCTAGTTGGACAAACTCAATTTCAGTACCAAAACTGGTACGTGAATAAAAATCACACTGAAACTACCTGATCAATAAAGTGAAGGTACTCTTAAATTGGAACAGGCAAGGTTTATCAAACCTAAAGGAATAAATTTGCCAACAGTGTTATCAGTGCAACAAGTAACACGTTTCACTTTGTAAATTTGAATCTCTATGTCTACAATTTACCAATAGAGGCTTGCAGTTTATTGAGACTCATTTCTCACTGTGATTGTCTTGTCAGCATGCTTGTAGGACATCTTATGTCTGTTTTCCCCTTGTAGACCCTAATCCTTTAATAATTTTTCTTATGGAGGACTTCTCCTCAGTGCAGTATGCTTCTTATTGAGGATGTGGGCCAATTGCCACTGATGAAAGTGGAAAGATTACCACTGACTTGAGCTGAAATTGGATCAAGCCCATGGGAAGCTAATCAGCACAGGAAATACGCACATACTTATCCCATTACTGTGCATTTGTGTCTAAGTAAACGGAGTACCACCAAAATTGCAAATTAAGCTGCCCCCAAAAGCCTTCCTACTTCTCATATATTGCCAGTATAGATTGACAGCACATAAAAGTAAATCAGTGGTGACATCAGACATGTGCAGTCAGTGTACGAAGCTCCGCACTTAATTTGGCCCCATGCTGTTTTCCCTTTCATGTGAACTAACATGACTGATGACCTCATGGGTAGCAATTTGTGCCTGGCTACCATGTCTAGGTTCTATCTGAAATAAGGAGTTTAAACATGAAAGTTGTACAAGAATAGCAAGAAAACTACTCAGACAGTGAGGCAACTACAGTTATTCATGTGCTACTTCTGATTTTATTGTTCCTTCTTTTTATAAAATTTATGAAACATAAAGTGATGGTTGATTAAATTCCAATCTTAGATAGAGTGTAGATAGGAGTGGGAGATGATGCAATATTTTGTCAGCCTTCTGACTTCTGGGAGTTTCCAGTGGCATCTACCAAATTCAAAGTGGAGGTGTGGTGAATTTCCAATTGACTGGGATGCTGAAGAGATGTGGTCATGTGAAGAGCCAGCTGTATTGTTTTTATTACCAATTCATAGCTCTATAGTTTGCTAAAGACTGGATTGTACTGTTTGAGGTAAGCATAAGGCTGTAGGAAAACCACATACTCATTTATTTAAAAAGGTGTCTTGAAGTCAAAATCTTTTGTAATCTGTTAGGGTTTTTTCCACTGAAAAGGTAGTACTTTTATATGAGCTACATCTGGACTGGAAAAGTAAATGACACCAGGTAAGAATGTGATAAACTAGCACATGATTGACCCGACGATTTATCTATTTGTGTGCTGTTCTGGCTCAGGATGGGCCACCCTCTGTGGCTGAGGAGAGAAAGGAGAATAACATCAGAGCTCAAGCCACACTGTGCTCTTTGCCTACAGGCCAAATAGTGGGCCCTAGACAATTTCATTTAGTAAAAGACTGCATGACGGGCCCAGAAAAGATCCAGATTCTCCCACTCATTTAATTAGCACCTAGAATGAATTTTTATGTGATACTTTCAGAAACTGTAAGTTAAGTCGGCTGTTTCTGTCAACATATTTTCAACAGCGTGCCCTTGACAAATAAGTAAAAGCTATCTAAAGACGTGGTTATTGTTTCATAGTCTTGAAGAAAATTGAAGATGGCTATAAGATAGCCTAAATCAAGATGATCCTGGAAGTACCTTTCATCTCAAAACAGATGGCAAAGAGTATGTCAATATATTTATACAGTAGAATTATTATTTTTAAAAATAATAGTATAGTGAGCTTTAACTTTAATATTCTTTCTTGATGACACAAATACATACAATGTGGCAAAAAATGGCAGCTATCTCACAATAATGAGACCCGGTCAGAGCTTATGACTAATCAAGTTAATTTTTAAGCCCTTCTCTTTTTCCCAGTCTTAATTGATAGATAAATTGTGGCAGCACTAGCTGCAAATAATGCCATATTGTATTGGTTTTGCTCTGCCTGGTTTTTGGTAGCAGAGGGGTCACCTCTGTTGCTCCCATGAGAAGCTCCTGGAAGTTTCCACCACTTCCAGCAGAGCAAATCCTTGATGGCCCTGAAGATGGACATGCTGCTGGCCAAGGCCAGGCCAATGACAGAGGTTGGTAACGCCTCTGTGGTGACATGTTTAAGAAGAAAATCAAAACAAAGTGACAGAGTTTCTTCTAGTCAGAGAAGAGGAGGAGGTGACAACATGTGAAGGAAAAAACATGGAGACACCAAGGTCAGTGGAGAAGGAGGGTCAGGAGGTGCTCCAGGCACTGGAGCTGAGATTCCATTGCAGGTCCTGGTGAGACCATGGTGAGGCAGCTGCGACCCTGCAGCCCGTGGAAATCCACAGGGGATGTAGAGATCCACCCACAGCCCATGGGGGAGGTGCCCATGCCAGACTGAGTGGATGCCTGGAGGAGTCTGTGACCCAGTGGGAGACCCATGGAGAGAGGGCCCTGCTCCCAGGCTGGAGCAGCCTGTCCTTGGGGGACTGGACCCCGTGGAAGAGCGACCCACATTACAGAAATTTTGGGAGGGCTGTGTGCCCATGGGAGGGACTCATGTTGCAGCAGGTGTGGTTTGGCTGCTGCTTGTGGAATTGGAACCATGCTGGGGAAGTTCACAGAGAACTGTCTTGTGATGGAGGGACCCCATCGTGCAGCAGGGGAAGGACTTGTCTCGGAGCAGCAGAAGAAAGTCTCGGTGATGAACTGACCAAAACGCCCCTGCTCTGTCTCCCTGTGCTGCCAGTGAGAAGGAGGGAAGGAATGAGGGATAAAAGGTATTTTAAGGGCTTATTTTATTTCTCATTATCCTCCTCTGATTCTGTCAGTAATAAATTCACTTTGCAACATTAAGTTGACCCTGTTTTGCCCTTGAAATGTTTTCTCCTGGTCCTTATCTCACTCATGAACCCTTTGTTAATTTTTTTTCCCCTTTCTGCTGTACACTTGTGGCAGGGAAGGGTCAGTGAGTGACTGTTCTGGGTGCTGGCTTTGGGCCAGTGTCAAACTATGACACAAACTTTGCTACAGCATATTTCAGTGCCAGGAGGAAAAGGCTAAGGCCCTCAGCATTACACTACCTCTTTTAGAACAAGCTCTTAGTTCAAACATGGGTCCTTTTTTTTTGAAGAGCTTTGATTTTGAAGCATGCCACTCTATGGACTATGGTATGTTGTAAACAAAGATTGAGTAAAATATCCAACATTATAAGTGATGCTCAAAATAGCACATAGATAAATAAAGATCAGGTTTCAAATCCTGCACTTAAGAGAACAGGGATTGTGTGGAGATTTTATTGGGATTAAATGACTTCTCAGCTACCATTTCTGACTCTTCTTCTGAATCACTGTCCCTGCTAGTCTATCTATTATGGTTTATTTTATTTAAAGTGCAAGTCATTTGGAACAGCAGTTTGTTTACCTTTTGTTTATGTAGGGTGCAATGTAAATGCTTTGTGGTCTATGACTAAGAAATGAAATAGACAGATATTAAAATAATAATGCAACATCTACATCATAAGTCTCATCAAAGTTGTTCCTTACCTTATTCAAATACAGAACCAGTGGTGAATTCTTATGATGGTTATTCAGTATTTGTGTCATATTTCTGATAGTCATATATATGTGCAGTAATATTTTATAAATTCTGTATTTCTCAACAGCATAACCAGAAAATTGTGAAATCCTGGTCAAAGGGTGTCTTATGCAAAAAGTCTTTTCTTGCTTCACAACTAGCTTTAATCACAAGTATGGCCTCATCTTTGAATGAACCATCTTTTTCAGTTCTAGGCTGGCAGAAGTATAGATGGAACACATAAAAGATGAAGTTTTACTCAAAAGAAAAAAAGTAGGTCTTAAGCAAAACACTCTGCTTATGCCCAACAATAACTTATGGGCATATTCTTTAGCTCTCAGAGACATCTTAGTCTTTTTGGGAAACAGCCCTCTTGCCCTTTTCCTTCCTGCTTCCACACTCGTCTTTCAAAAGAACATCACTTTTACATAGAGTGAATTAATTTCCTGAAGAGCATTCCTTCTTATTTTCCTTGTCATCCTTGATTAAATTGGGAAGCCCAGATTAGGGTCCCAAGTCCTGGCCCTGACTCAGAATTTTATTTTCTTTGTCTTCTCAAAAATGTCATTTGAGCCTTGTGCTGGAGTTTGAAGTCATCAGCACAGTGTTTGCAATAAACATCAGTGGAGAGAGAATTGATTTTCTTGTGGGCTTTGAAAATTCTGCAGCATGAACCATGTTCCTATGCTCAGAAATCAGAATAAAATAAAGTGTGAAAAGGAAGGAGGGGGACAAAACAGACATTCTTGTGAGTGTTGCCAGTCAGCACATCATCAGTAGAACAATAAAGTTTGACTACCATAGGACATCTGTAAGCAGAATGTGCTGTAGAAAGCTTTCTGATGACAGATACTGCATTTCAGGATAATTGTAGACTGTATGCAAAGACATAATAGCCTCTTTTCAGTGGCTAATGGTCACTAATAATCTCTATATGGATTATCAAGATTAAGTCAGGTTTCTTACTGGCTTCTATCACTCTTAACACAGAACATATACAAATGATTTGAGACTGTTGCACTCTGTAGACTTGAGAGATGGTTGCACTCTGTGAACTTCCAAGTATTTTTAATAATAATTTAATATTAAATTTATAGTATTTAATGTTAATATTTAATATTTTTTGCCAATGAATTAATTGGCAAAAAAATTGTGCATCTACATTTCAAGTCTTGAATTCAAACATCTTATTTTAAAATTCTTTTTTTAAAGAAGTCCATCGAGATATTTACTTTTTAGCTCCATGCTTTACAGTGACTAAAATTTTCATGTCATGGCAAAAACAGCAACACCACTTTAAACTCTGCTTGGTTGTTTCTAAACACATCTCTTTCAGTGCAGGCTTTGCTCTGTTGTCTCTCTGAGCCGAAGCAAGTGTCCCTCTCACTCCTGAGGCATTGCCAGTGTGCTACTTTGCAGGCAGATACCAGTTTGTTTTGCCTGTGGTTCACACTACCAGCAGAGAAACTGGTTTTGTGCAGTGACACAGATCATGTTAAGCCTGAGAATAAACTGGGCCTCAGGCCTGCAGGAGGGCAGCTACACAGCTCTAGGCATGGACAGTGGGAGCCTGTAGCTGCTCAGTGTATGCACACAGTGACATCTTGTTTGCCTGCAAAATGTGCATAGCTTTCCTTTTGCTGCCTGCCCCATCTGTTATCCCTCTAGGCCTGGGTACCTAGTGCACTTGCAAGTCCTTTTCTTCTAGAAAACCACAATACTGCCTGATTAATGTAATTCCTAGCTAAAATGTTCAAAATAAAATATTAATCATTCATCCAAGATGTTCTGTAACAGAGAGTGAAAGGATAAAAGAAAATCAGAAAAATTCACGATGGGTTTACCTTTATGAGAGTCTTTTTTTTTTTTTTTTTAACTGCCCTGAAAAATGCTGTTAATTTGAGTCACTGCCACCAGCTGCATTCTTGGGAGGGATTCCCCCATATGGAACAGGGGAAGGACTCATCTCCCTGAGAAGGAAGAAGTGGCAGAAACAACCTGTGATGAACTGACTAACCCAAATTTGCCATCTCCCTCCATCACTGGGGGAGGAGGTAAAGAATTGGGAATAGTTAAGGGCAGGAAGAATGAAACACTGGGGGCAAGGTAGTCTTAAGATTTGTTTTTCTTTTCAATATCCTACCCTTATTTGAATGGTCATAAATTCATTTCTTCAAGCTGGGTCTGATTTACTGTGATGGTAAGTACTTTTACTGTAATGGGTGAGTGACCAGCCCCTGTCAATACCTCAATTTATGAACCTTTTTTATATTTTCTCTTCCCTGCACCATTGGGGAGGGGAGTGATATAGTGGCTTTGGTGGGTACCTGGCCTACAGTCAGGGTCAACTCTCCAAAGAAAGACAGCCTTCCTTTTATAATTTGCATGTCTTTGTCAAAGACTCATCTCCAGTTACTGCTGAAGCTGTACGTAAACTGCATTCTTCTAGATAACCTCTTTACAGGTTTTAGGTTTTGTTGCTATTATTTGTTCATGACACTTTTGTTACTCTCCTCAGAGATGAGAATTGTCCACTTTGTTGGCCAGCGAAGCAGCGGCATCCACTTGTCCTGCACAGTTAACCACCTCCTTCCTTTGAATTTTGCAGTTCAAAAGTGAGCAGTGGGGAAAATTATTAAATTCCAGAGCTGAAGAACAGCTGCAGAGGACAGAGGCTGAAACTGTAATGCTTGAATAGATATTGCCCGCATCTTGGTATTGAATACTGTTTACTCCACCAGACATACCATAACTTGACATGGTGCCAGAGAACTCCAGCAAGCCCCTTCCCTGACTGTGCTGAGAGTGGCCTCCCTCAGACCAGGACTGGTCCAGGTGGAGGTAGAGCAGGGCTGCTTTGGGAAACAGCAATGCTGCTCTCTATGACACCTTCGTGCTAAAGTGCCAAGGACTGGAGCAAAGACCATAGAGGGGTCTCTCGTATGATTCCCAAGGAAGCTTATTCCAAGAGAAGGGCAGGGATGAAAAAACCAATAACAAGGCTGTGCACTCACTTATAAACATAGGAGGTACAGAGGGAGGGTACAGGCATTCAACCAATAGGGTAAAACTGGGGGAGGATCATAAGGAGGGACTTACAGAACAGTGACCAATGAGAAAACACAATGCGAGGGTACAACTTGAATAAACCAATAATGTGTTGAGGAACACAGAAATTTCTAGAACTTAGGGGAGGGATGGACAAGGATTGACATCCTGGTAGGCTGCTCTAGGGAGTGACAAACAACTGGAGGACTGGGGAGTTAATTTGGGTCACAACAGTGTAATGTCTTCTCCAGCCTAAACACTAAATGCTACCATCGGAAAGTCTGTACATGGAATAAAACCTGTGGTGAAGAGTATAATAAACAATTGAAAAGAATTAATATATTACCACTGATACATTGTAGCTTTAACAGAGAAGATATTTTTGTATATGAGGGAAGTGATTAACTTCTAATTACAACTTCTGAATATATTTGAAAAGAATCGAACTTCAGTGTATTTTTTAAATAACTAAAAGAACAGTCACAAAGGGAAGAAAATCGACAGATGGAACCTAAGCCCTAACATCAAAATGATCACTAAAACTGTTGCTAGTTTCACTATATCCGTTTGAGTGTTCAAGATGTTGATTCAGGTATTAAACACATTAAATAGTTTTTACATCCCCTTAGCATAAGTAAAGTGCAATTAATAGTTCTATGTCATTTCATGTAAATGTACTCACACATATCTTTGGTCTTACACCCTCATCAGTATTTCTTGCAGATATGTCACTTACATTTGATTGATTTATATAAAAATGTAGCAAATTCTTATTTAGTCTGTTTCAGAGTTCTTCATTACTTGTGTCTATATTTTTATTTTAGCTTTAAAGAACAGCCATTTCTGTGCAGTTCAGATGTAACCCTGAACCTGTCCCTCTGTGTCTCAAAGATATTATAGCTGACACTCACTCAATCTTATTTATTATCTTTTAGCAAAAAATGAATTAGAAACAGTGAAACAAAGTTTTTCATTGTCAACACCCTCTTGGTATGGCAGACCACAGCAGTCCTGGCTGTAGCACCATGCGAAAATGATTTAGAGTCTCTAATCATATTAGCATGAGTGTTCCTTTAACACTAAGGAAAAGACATGCTGGTAAAAAATGTCATAGAAAAGTCTGTGTCCACAATATTAAAATCTCTGTAGCTCCTTGCATCCAGACTACCTTTTGAGAATGGTCCCTGGCTGGGGACATCCCTGGCCCTTACTATCAAATTATGTCCAAGAACTGTTTGGCTGTGCACATATCAACATGGGCCAAAATTCTGATGGTAGCAGTTTAACAGCAAAGAAAATCTGTGGCTAGGATAGCTCTCCAATGTTGTTTAATTTCTCAGTACAGATGCAACCACAAGCTACCATTCCTTTCCACGTGGTCATGCAATGACAGCAAACAGGCTGTCGGTACTTTTATCATGTTAAAAAGTGGTAAAAATTCTGACAGGTAATCTTTTGTCTCCTTATGCAACAGATAAGATGTGACATTTCTCATGCACACAGGTGATCATATGGGTTGAAATGAATCCATCAATGGGGTTCTTTTACCATCACATTTCTCTGCTCTGGAGAACATAATGTTCTAATTGTCATTCTTCTTGATAGACATTGCCAATACATACCGTAATTTTTAATGCCTTGTTATAAATTGTATCTATTTTCTGATATGTTAAAGACCTGTGTTTCATAAAGATCTGATTCCTCATTTCCTGCACACTTTCTGATGCTTTAATTTAAGAATACTTAATTTTTTATGTTTTTTTCTGAAATACCTGTACTTAACTGGATCCTTTTGTTTCTGAAACAGCTGTTTTATTTTTGTAGTCAATACTGGCAATCTCTGATTTTTCAAGCTTTTGTAGCTTTAATAAGTGTGCTACTTTACCATAAGTACATTTTAAAAGTTTGAGGGAGAAATGCTCCTATGCTACATAGACTGAAATTTCTTATATCTTCATTTTCTTGAAAAATGTTTTTTAATACAAACTGCAAAAGTTTTAGGTAGGTTCTTGCTGGCTCTCCAAAGGTGTGACAGAACTCATCAGCCATGGCACTAACAGCATGCTAACATGATTAGAGAATCTATATAATTTTAGCATGTTATAGCCAGAACTGCTGTGCTCTGCCATACCAAGAGTGTTCTAAATTAATGACATTAGGAGACAGAAGATTCACGGTGTCTCTTGAGGTTTTTCTCTGTTCCTTAACCAGCTTCCTTGCTAAAAGATGCATCTTGTTTCTAATTTAAATTAATCTGCTTTGACTTTCAGTCACTACCATTTTTTACTTTGCTCAAGTATTTCAATGTCTGAAATTCTTCCTGTACTTCAGTGCTGTAATCACATCTTCTTCTAGTCTTCTTTTTTGTTTGTTTGCTTGTTTTTATAATTATGCACAGTAACAATTAATGTTAACAATGCAGAATAATAAAAACTATTTTTGTAATTCCATTTTTATAAGATATATTCTTAAAATAATTTTGAAGCCATTTAAGAAACGTTTCTAAAATCTTGATACATGAAAACTGGAAAGATTTAGAGATATAGTCAGACAAAAAATGACTAATTTTCTTACTTATTTTCTTGTTTGTAGACAGACTAGATCTGTTTTAGAGGAAACATTTATTTTGGAGATGAGTACAGTACTCATCATCAATAGTCAAGAACAGATTATCAGAAGAAAAATCCCTTCTGTTTTACACACCTGATTTAGTGTCATACATCTGTGTCTAGGGCTGGATGGCCTTTAGACTAGAGCATTGAAGAAATTTGCATGTAAAATTGCTTATTTACTGTCAAGAATATCTATTATAGTATCTAGAGAATTGGAAATAATCTGAATGAAAAATTTAGCATGTATATGTGTTTACATTTAAGAAAACAAAAAAAGAATACTGACTTCCTAGCTACAGACTTGGCATTATAATCTCAATAATACAGAACATTTTAGATCAGTTAAAGAAGTGAAGAAGAGCTTGAGATGAGGAAGTAAATAAAAAATGAGGTAAGATACAACAGGGTTTTAACAAATACAGAATGAGTGAGGCTAATGTGATACTTTCCTTAGAGAAGATAACTGATTTTCCAGACAAGTGAACTGCAGCAGGTCTCATCTATCTGGAACACAATGCAGCCTTTGAATGTAGTGTCTCACAAGAGTTCAACATGAGTGCCTCATATTAGTTCAACAGCAGTTCAGTGTGTGTTACATATCTGGATAATGAAAGACTATGTTGGATGAAGTTGAAAGGGAAACTGTTGGGTTGGAAGGAAGTCATTATACTGAAATTTCTCGAATATCCATCTTCAGACAATTTTCTTTAATATTGTCATAAATAAAGTGGACAGCAGTAGAGACATGGTAGAAAAACTACTAAGGTCACAAAATAACCTTGAAAAAAAGCAGGAAGAGAATATAATTTGGTAGGAAAACTGATTGCCTACAAGAACTGAATGCAGTAGTTTTATCAGGAAAGAGTATTAATAGAGAATGTAATCATGAGTAGGGACTGAAGGTTGTTAAGGTAATGGGTCTTTTCTATACAAGATAGAATAAAAGATATGGACATAAGTTGACATGAAAAGAGTAAATTTTACCTGAGCAGATTTTGAGGAAAGTGTTTCTAGTAGAGTAGTAGGGAGGTACTTGTCTCATAAGACCTGGGTCTTGGTGCTCAGGACTGAGAAAGATGCATTTACAAAACTAGGAACAGTTGGAAAGAAAGATTGTCAAACGCCAGGAAGGTTTTCCTTGAGGAGAGGCCGGAAAGGAGGCTTGCTTGTGTAGTCTTGCAAAATGGAGATTGAAAAAGGTGTGATTAATCACCACTGAGCAGAAAAGAGGTATTTGAGTTAAATTAGTGTATGCACAAGGACATAAATTAATTTAAATGTGAAATTGAGACAAACCTGAGGTTTTTGTGAACTGAATGCTGTGAAAATTTGGAACAGTCTTCTAGAAGAAAGAAGGCAAAATCTTGATTTGTTTCTGTGGAACTGTAACAATTTATACAAAAGGTTGCATTGTAGGTTGATTCATTAAGACATTACTACAGTTGATGATTCAGGGCGTATCTTGAGCATGGTGTGGTGCTCATCACCTTCCATTTTGGTGCTTAATTTTGCTTCATTTGCAGAACACAACATCCATCAGGCTTTGCAGCCTGTTCTCTGGGTAAGTACTGCAACTCTGATAATGAGTAATAAAACTGGGCTCAAAGTTGGTAATGCAGGCTCACATAGGAGGCATGCTGCAGAACTAGATTTTAAATTTAAACTTTCAAAGTCCTAGATGCATGTCTTAAGCATACAAATATCCTTTTGCTTACATCTTTGCACTTATATTTCAGGCTTAATTTGTCTGTCATAGATAATCTTTTCTGCCAATAATCTAAGAGGAAGATCAAGAGAGTTCATGTTTTGTCTGCACTTGAGCTGTAATAAAATCCACAGTACAGATACTTCACAAAATTCATATCTGGTTAAGCCAAATAAGGAATTAATTCACCACTTAGCTATGGTCTGACCGTGGTCAGACTTAACTGTGGTTCAGCCATCTGGAGGAAAGCAGGGCTCCATTACACCTAACAGTGTGCAGGGAGGACAAACACTCACAATGTCTTCCCTTCCTCCTTCTTTTCCCAGTTTTATATGCTGAACATGATGCCATATGATATGGAATGTCCCTTGGGTCACCTGGAGTCTGTTGTCCCAACTTCTGCATTCCCAGTCTCCTCTCTGTTCAGGCAGTACGAGAAGCAGAAAAGGCCTTGATGCTGTGAAACTGCTGTTCAGCAATAACAAAATCATTTTTGAGTTACTGACACTGCTTTTCAGCACTAGTCCAAAACACAGCCTCATACCATCTGCTGTGAAGTAAATTAACTCTACCTCAACAAAACTAGCACAGCTCATGAATATCTATTACTGCTTTATAACATATTAGCTTCAAAATACCTTTAAGAAGGGTGAGTTCATTACTTTCAAACTCCTTATCTCCTTGCTGCTTGGAAAATTCAGATAAGTACCTTGCACATTATTATTAGTTGTAGTACGCAATAGGATTTCTATGACATATACACAAATTGTCTTTCTCTTTGGTTGAAAAGGAGATATTTCTACTTCAAATATTTCTAGAAGGAGCAGCATTGGTTCAGCAAGCAGGTTTGAGGGAAAACTGCTTTTTTTGTGGAAATCACTTCTGGAGAAATGTTTTTCAATTTTATGCTGTACAAATTTGTTCTGGTGTAAAGCAGGGAAATGAAAATTCAAGGTATTTCTGAAAACCTTTTACAGAAGTGTACTGAGTACCTAGTATGCTTGCAGAGCGATATCTGACAATTTAGATAAGGTGATAAGTGATGACAGAATAAATGTACTCAAAGAGCATTAGGAGCATCAATTCTATCCTTTTAAATATTTTACAAATTTTGTGTGCAAGTAGGCAGTCCAAAATATTAACCTGCAAGAATTTTCATTAATTTAGGAGACCTTACCATAAGCTGAGATGTTTTAAAAAATATGTTGGATTTTTATAGCCAAGTGATGAAATATGCTCTCTCTCAAAAAGTATTGCTGTAAAATTAAATTATTTTTCTTACATGGTGGAAGGTAACAATATTTAATTTCAAATGTGCTTGAAAGATGAAAGTAAAAACAAAGGCTACAGATTATTGATTTGAATTTAGAAAGAAATTAAATGCCTACTCCTTATATCAAGTTTGATTTGGAAATTTTAAACTATTAAAAAATGCTGTTAAAGTATTTCAGTGTATTTTTGAGTAATCTTGAATGACTGCTTCTCAGTGAAAGAAATAGCTTTTCAGAGCTGCCATTTTCTTTTTTGGCACATAAATATCAATAGTTTGCTTTGGGTAAAAAACCTGCCACAAAACCAAGCTGCCATTCAATATTTTAATTTTTTTTAAATTGCTTTTGTGTGTTTGACTTTTCTTGACTGCAAAGATGCAGAATTATCCCAGAAAAAAACCTCGAAGTTGCACCTCATTACCAGTTTCATGTAGTTATAGATATGTAAGGTAAGGTAAGCTGCTAATGACATTTAGACTTCATAGACTTCTGCACAAGGTTCACAGGCCCATGGCCCATTTTTAATCTGGCAGCTGAAGGTCAGGAAGGATACCACAGAGATTAAAATTGTTTGTGAATGTAACTGATGCCAAACATTTGCATGTAAGAAGACCACATTTCTAAAATTTAGTTTTCAATCTCACATTTATAAATTATTAATTATTACTTTTACAAAACAATACATTATTTTGTCTGCTCAGGTGTATTAATTTCAGATAAATATAGGGATTTAATTTTTGCTTGACAACCCCTTCAAGTTGCACATATTGCCACATACAGAAAACTGAATGGTTTTGAGATCTGAAGGAAAAGAACGAAACAACTGACAATACATATATTTCTCACAACTATTTTTAGTCTGAGAGATAGTGAAAAAATTCCATTGATAGCTTTAAACAACAAACAAAACTGACCAGATCTCTGATTTGCATTAATTCATACCCAGTTGTATGCATTTAACACTGACATTCTATATAATGTCCTATAAAATGCTGGCTTCTTTCAAAGAGCATTGATATGGAAGAGAAGCACAGGTGTCTACTAATGCACTGTCTACTAAAATTTGACTAATTTATGCTTGCAAATGATTATATTACTTTTTAATTTTATACATATTGCCCACAGAGAAACTATTTATATCTCATAACACTGTACTGCTAGTTGAAGTGCAATTTTCTTGCAAATCTGGCAGAATTTATTTTCTCACAGACATCTTGAAGAATCCTCAAATGCTTAAATTACAGTGAATTTTCTGTTTGACAGCCTCTGTAAGGCTCAGAGGATTAAACTTCAAGTCCTCATATAATGGAATAAGAGCCTAACAACTATCCTAGATTATTAAATCTCTGAGTCCCACAAAATCAGTTTACTCCTGATGAAGAACAAGGCAGAAGTTTGGCTGCTGTATACATATGGGTTGGATATGTACTGCTTTCAGACCTAAATTCCTGGGACCACCTCCATTAGGTGCCATTGTAAGCTCTCCCTTAAGCAACCGAGACAAGAAATTATAAGATTTATGCCCTCATTTCTAGCAAAAGTATATCACAAAGAAACCCCAACGGACCCAAACCCTTTCCCATAAGGCTGTGGTCCAAACCCTCATATTGTAGTCTGAAATGTCACTTCCTAGCATAAACAAAACAAAACAAACAAACAAACAAACAAGCAAAAAAAAAAAAAA
>VWZU01008214.1:47265-117540 GCA_013397095.1 Sterrhoptilus dennistouni | reverse complement strand
AAAAAAAAAAAAACAAAAAAAAAACCCAAAAAACAAAAAGTAAAAAAAGATTTTTTTTTATGCTGGAAGAGAAAACAAGGCTAGGACTTGTTTTCTGGCCAGGACTCTGATGGGCACAGCTTAGCTTGTTTCTAAGATCAGAATCTTTCCGATAAGGAGTGGTCAAATTATAGTGTGCCTTGAATACAAAGTCCATAATTACAAACTTCTCTTGAATATGTACAGACAGTCACTTCAGTGAACAGGTCGCAGGAGTCATGGTGCAGTGTAACTTTGAATATATTTGTAACAGGCATGTAAACATAGAAAGTACTGTCATAACAGCTTGATGTTTTGTGGTTGGTTCAGCCCAACCTGTTCTCCTAAAAGCATTTAGGCAGCATCTAAATACTTACCAAAATAATACCTCTTTTAAATGAATGCTTTAAGTTTAGGGATAAACCATGAAATTCTGCTTGAATATAATTCATATTTCTACATGTATGCTTGCATAGGAAAAATTATATTTGTCATATGCCTTACTATGTCTAAATTTAATTTTAGGCATAGTTTATGCCTAAAATTTAATTTAGCACCAAGTCTCACAAAATAAAAACCAAAACCAAATCCACCCAAATTTACCTTATTTGTAGTCTTAAGGCATCTTATTTCAAAGTGTATTATTTGAAAATCA
The DNA here is from genome assembly GCA_013397095.1 of Sterrhoptilus dennistouni. Lineage (NCBI taxonomy): Eukaryota > Metazoa > Chordata > Aves > Passeriformes > Zosteropidae > Sterrhoptilus > Sterrhoptilus dennistouni. The sequence goes on along the minus strand of VWZU01008214.1, from coordinate 116,867 downwards.
AGACAGGTACATATTTCATACAATTGTGTTTTCGGGAAAAAATATAAAGGGACAGGACAGAAAGAAAGATTTAGTGTGACTCCATCCAGTAACTGTTTGAACAATCAATGGCAAAAGTCAAAAGTTGTTTTGTTTGCCTTTAAAGTCAATGGAGGAACAAAACTACTGTAAAAGTATCCTGAGTTGAGAAGTCAAATATTTATTAACACTGAAGGAAAGACTGAGCTGATTACAGGACTTGCAATAGGATTTAAGGCTCTTCTTTCAAATAAAATTTGATCAATATAACCCATCTGAGCGGTCCTCAGTTTATTAGATTCTTCTACTTAGGAGGTCTTTGCAGAGTTTAATTTGTCTTATTGGTTTCTGCTGCAATACTAAGTGCAGAATCTTCATGAAGTATATTATTTAAAGATTGATTCCTGTTATTTTTTCACTTCAAATAGCAATCTCTAGTTAAATAAATAGATGGTTTTAAGGAGTTTCTATAATAGATTTCCATAGATCAGCTCTAGACTTCTAAAAATTATTATTAGTCTTGGCCAATCTCTATTAATGATAATGAAATTAATGTGTACTTGCTGATACAACACTGAGAGGGAGGGCCAAGGTAGGAAATTTTAAACTGTGTTTATAGTTTTTTCTTATGTCTTTTTCCCATAGATTCATGTGGACTTTTAGGATGGCATTAAGCATAATTCCATTAACACTGTAACTACACTTTCTAATAAAATACTGCAATTATGTAAATATATGTGCTCTAATTATGTGATTAGACCAACAGTAATTATGTATATGCATTGCCAATTATAAGTTAAAATTACATTAATACAAATGTCGCTCAATGCAAAGAACAAAAAGAAAAAAATTAGAGATGTGGAAATGTAAAATATGGAAATGCACGTCAAAGGTTATCGCAAGACATTCACTCATATAAATGAACATTGCTCTGCCTTAACCTTATCCACTTCTTTCTTCTGTTTCCCAACCATTCTCATACTAACAACCTGCTGTTGTAATCTTTTTTCACCTGTTCAAAAATATTGACAATGAAGTGGTACAGGGTGAGTCAAGAATTCTGTTAAAATTTGTTCCTTAAAGAAAACCAAACCACCTTATGGTTTGTTTTGCAATGTGATTTAAAAATACACTGTTGGTAATGAATAGGCTAGAAGTGCTCTCAAGGCTAAAGCTAGTTACTGAGGATTGTGAGAGTCAAGTCTTGCTGGCTAGAATTGAGCATGGCAAATTACAGTGATTGACTTATTGCCATTAACACTGAGCATGGATTAAACACATTTTTTCACCTGTTCGCAAAGGTGATTTGCTTCTTATTGATAAATATTTGTGATACCAAATATTTTCCAAGCAGAATACATAGGAGTTTGACTATTTCCCAAGACATGCTTTTTTTAAGTGCCATGAACTTACGAACTCTGATTGTAAAGGACTACATATGCCTTGCCAGCTTGTCTCCTGAAAGCATGAGAGGACTCTTGATTTATATAGATACTCAGTTTATTTAACTAAATGAGATAGTGTTATTTATTTTTGATCTATAACCGCACAAAAATCTTTGAAGCAATATATCTTGCTTTTCAAGGAGTCATGACATGTAGACAGAGGTAGCTTAAGCGGTTCATACAGATTTAGAAGCTGTAATTTATCAAGTGCAATGTACATAGAGAAACTTGCTTGGTGCAGCTAATGCAGTGAACTGAATGTTATCCTCTCCTATTCGGGATCTTTTTTAACTAAGGGCATATACAGCTGCACATTTACAATATTTGGGAGCTTCAGCAATTTTTGTGTCTGTAATTTTTCACTTTTAGATGAAAAGAGAAACAAGCATATCCCCATAGTATTTTCCTGTTTTAGACACTGCAGTAGGAATGGCAGAGGGAAGAAGTTAATTTTCTTCATAAACCTGATCCTACTTTGCAGAGCTATAATGCCAGGTTGTGGATGAAGAAATACTAGCCAGATATAAAAGTGTTTTTCACAGTTTATTAAGCCTGATAATAAAGCATTATTTTTATTGTCTGTAAGCAATCAGTTGGACCAAATGCAATTCATTATGGTTTTTTTTCTGCATAACTTTTGTATGACAAATCTGATTGTAGGAGATTATTTCAATGTGGAAATCATGCATATGTCACCCAATTTATTGTTTTATATCTTCGTTCATGCTGGGTGTGATAACAATTCAGAAGTCTGCAGAGCAGAGTAAGTATAAATTTGGTAGACAATGACTCTTCTGGTGATGGAGATATTCTACAGATTTAAGATAAGAATATGCCCTGGTGATTGTCTGTGGTGCAGAAAGAAACAAAAACGTTGTGTGGAAAGAAGTTTGGATGTTGGCTAAGGTTTACATAACCAAGTTTTTCAGTGGATTAAATCCTGTTTAAAGCTATTAGGCTGAATGTGATGGTATGCCCATCTTTCTTCACACAAGGAAACACCGAGTTCAGAGGTATGGGAAAGACAGAAATTAAATGAACACGGTTCAGATAGACACTGAAATGTTAGGCTGAAAATGACCAAAATAGGTCTTTTAGGGAAAAGATATTTTTAAATGTAGCAATAGTCAGACTGAAGTAAAAATAAATAAATTCTTTAAATATCTTTTGAAAAGTTTGTGAGGATTTCACAAATAGTGGCATATTTACATATTTTATTAATTTTCAGGAAAAAAAAAACTTTTAGAATAACCAAAAATAGTCTGCCATGTAAAATGAAGCTACTGATTACAAGAACAGTCAAACAGAATTTATAATAAAAATTCTAGCTAATTTATATAATTTCGTATTGATTATTGTATAGGAATGTTGTATCTGTGTATATATAAGGTGTGCCTAAATATATTTTATGGATTCATATGAAGTAGATTTTTGATATATGAAATCTACAGCTTCTATTAGAAGAAGGCATCATCTTATTTGTATGGTGCTTGAGGGGTCAGAAACATAAGGCTACATTTCTTGTGTCTTTTAACTAGGCTGCTTACCACCTGACATTATTGTTTGAAAAATTACCTATATCCATCATTATCAAGCTCTGCCTTAAATTTGGAGGTCAGTGGCCCTTTGCATCATGATTCACAAGAGCTGACATCCCCTCACTGCTTGCGGAAATTTCCCTTCTGTTATATTGCTATCCCAATCCATGCTTCCAGTTCTGCTTGCAGCTCTGCCTTACAATATTGTTTTCACTGATCGATCTCTATCTCTCCTTGAAATGTCCCTGAAATATTTCAGCTTGCTCTCCTTGATGTTCTGGGAGCAGTAATGGTTCTTTCTGCACCACTGCAATGTATGCTCATTTGTCTTCTCTGCTGCTCTGATGTCTTCAATGTATATTAGCCACACAGAATCTCAAAGGACTCTGATAACTTCACATTTGCTGCCTTGAGGATCCAGCTTTCGCAGTTATACCTAGCCATAGATCAAATTGTCAGTGATTACACAAGCTTGACCTTTATGAACAGGTCTCCAACCTGCCCTTTTCTCTCAGAATACCTTTTAATTTAACATCTGCTGAATATGGCACAGCCAATCATACCCCTATGATACCGTGTTCAGATGTTGCTATATTTATGCGTAATGAAGACTAGGTAGTTCCTATACTTTCTCCTTCCCTCATATTTTGTTTTAATCTAAATCATACAATGTCTTTTTTTTTCTTATCCTTTATTTCTCTCCCTGTGCTTCAGTGAAAGAGTCACATCCACATTTTTATTAATTTCTTTCTGTGGATATATCCTATAGAATTATTGAAAATTCAAATTTAATTTAAAATAGATGAAAATTTTGAACCTAAATTGAAAACTCTTCACTGATTTTTTTTCCCAGTATGCTTCTAAAGTCTCTCATTTGAGAGATCACAAAATTAAACTCATGATGTGATCCTTTCTCATTTTGGAGTTCCCAAGTTTTTAGTAAATTACTTATATTTTCTTTCAGAAACAGATTTTATTTCCAGAAAAATTAATGAAATTTAAAAAAAAAATCAATATAGTCTATTGGTTAACGGATCATACTTTTTCAGGAGACTGACAAAAAAGTGGACTCCACAGTGATGAGAGCAGGAATTTTTCTTTATGTAGTATGTCTATCCACAACCTGGAGAAGCTGATGGAGTGCTTGCTCCTCCAGTTTAGTGATGACATCAGATAACAGGGGGACAGATGATGCCTGCCTTTCAGAGGGTTGTGGAGAGGCTGGAGGGAAGGGCTGACAGGAACCTCACAAGGTTCAATGAGGACAAATGCCAGGCTGTGCGTGTTGGAAAGAAGACCACTGACAATGGTACCAGTGAGAGCCTGTCTGTCCAGGGTGTAGCTCTGTTGAAGCTGTGGGGGTGATGGTGGGTAGTGTACTGGACTTGAGACAGCAGTAAGACCTGGTAACAGGCAAGCTAAAATTTTCCTGGATTCTGTTAGCAGGAGCATAGCCAGGAGACCAGAACCAAGTGATTAGTTCCCTCTGTCCAGCACTTGTTAAACCATATCTAGGAAACTACATAAAATATTGGACTCCCACTTCAATAAACTCCTTCATAAACTGCAGTGGGTTCAGTGAAGGGCCACCAAGGTGGTCAAGGGGAACTGGAGCCCTTGCCCTCCGGGAAGAGGCTGAGGGATCTGGGATTTCCCAGCCAGCTGGGACCAGAGAGGGCTCTCTGCCAGCAGCAGCCCCAGTGGCTGCAGAGAGGTGACTGAACAGACAGAGGCTATTCACACGGCTGCATGTGGCACGATGCAGGAGGCATCAGGCCTAAGATGAAACAAAAGAGGTTCAGGCTGAAGATAAGGAGAAACTCTTTCACTTTGAGAACAGCCAAACACTGGCAGGCTGCCCAAAGAGGTTGTGAAGTTTCCATCCTTGGAGATTTTCCAAGACATACTTGGATAGAGCTCAGAACAACCAAGTCTGATTGCAAAGCTGACTTTGCTTTCAGCATGAGACATCTCTCTGGGCTAGAGACATTCTTAGATCCCTGCCAAAGAGAATTATTCTGCAATTCAGCGATGTGTATAATTTCAGCCCGCTGTCGTAGATTCACTTTCTGGTACTGCAGAGGAGTAGGAAAAAGAAACAATTGAAAAGACTTACTAAAAACTATGTGAACAGAGCTCTGATGCACCCATGAGCTGTCTGGCAATGTTAACACTGTGCATCAGCACATCCAGGTGCAATCTGTAGATCACTTCTTAAGATATTGCTTGTTGTGATCTTTCTCTCTTTATTTTTGGCATCTGTCCCCTAAGAGATATTGTTCGTCTGAGACTGCTTTTTGTATTAACAGACATTTTTGATAACCCTTTTCTTTATCTGAAATGAAAGATTTCAAGATTATGGTGACACGTTCATAGAACACAATTTAGAATTATTTGCAAATAATCAGCTTGGAGGTTTTTTGACTGTTTTTGTGCTTTCTAAGGAATGTTTTTAGATCTTTATTAACTATTGTGCAAAATTATTTATTCGTTATTATATAAGTGTACTTTATAAGTATTTAATATTTTTTCTAGTGCTTGCATAAGCTTGTATCCCTTATTCTTCAAACTTACTGTCCCATGCAATATTCTCTTCCACTCTTTTCCTGTGCTTGCACTGCACATCCTGACTGCTTGAGGAAGATATTTACAGCTGCTTTATCTGCTAGGCTCAAGAAGCCAAGCTCTTTTAGTCCATCTTGTATGACAGACATTATATTCTGTGCTTTTCTCAGAAGCCCTTTTTTTATTACTTTTATTTGTACAAAGGGTTCTTCAATATTTGTGATCAAATGTGTACAACAACACTTGCTAGAGTATTTTTTATCCATTCATTGGAGAGTAATACTATTACATTCTTGGTATGAGAAGAGAGAATCAGTTGGTGCAACATAGCAAAAAGTGTTTTTTACATGGGTGCTTTCAGTGATTAATTCATGCACTCATGTCTGCTGACATGAGGTTTTTTTGGCACCTAACTGAATTCCCTACTTTACACCAAAGTTTTATCTGTGTTCCCTAATGCACAACAGTGCATTCTCGTGTTTTTTTTTTTATTTTTTTATTAGTTCTCAACATCAGACTTATCTCTGGATGATATTAAACTGTCCTCTCTAATTACATTGTAGGTTATCAATGCATTTTGTAAGTACATTTTCCTTTTTCTGTAAAGACAAATAATGATAAAATAAATTGTGCTAAGTCCTAAAAATAGTTCTTTAGTACTTTAACTGACAACTGTTTTATTTCAGTTCTTATAAATAGTTTTCCTATATCCTGCTCTACATTTTTTTCATGGAAGTTCCTTTAACCTCTTCATTCAATTTCTGTTTCTTACCCTTTTATATTTAATTGATGTTTTTCAGGTCTCATACAGTGTTTTATGAAAATCCAAACACATGAGAGCTACCTTTTTGAAATCTAAATTTGTACAATGATCAAATAATATTCTCAGAGAAATATATACATCTACTCAACATTATCTTTTGGCAATGAATATAACCTCACATGCAAAATATACGCCCTATTTAAAATGGGTTTTAATACAGGAAAGCTTTTTCCAGACATCACAAGCTAAATTAATTTATTGAAGCCTTTGCAAATTCTTGTTAAAATGAATAATAAAAGACCTGCAGAGCGGCAGAAAGCCAGATCTATCACAGCAGAAATTAAGGAGTTAAGAGATGCCACATTCCTTCTGAGAGCAAATGTGTAATACTTGCTGTTTGCACACAGTGTCTGCTTAACACTTAACTCATCATTCATCTCCCTGACTCACTTTTTTTCAGCTATTTACTTTGATATGGCAATAATAGAGCCCTTTGTGGTACTGATGTGCACTCACCCATACATACCAAATTAAGAGAAGATCTTTGTTCTTGCCAGTTAAGCTCAAGTAGACCACTTAGAGTCTTGGAATGAGTATCCTTCCTGACCTTCAGGCCAGGTTATTTCTAGAAAATGATCATTCCAGACTGGACACTAGACCAAGATGTCAGAGTCTTGTTTACTCTCCAGCTGATAGACCAAGTCTATAATAAGTAGAAAAAAAGTAGTACTACTTGGTGGCTCATAGCCCATTGGTCCAGTAATAATATACTACATGTTGAAGCCTTTTCTTCTTTCCTCAAAGAGCAATTTAGCCCAAAATTTCTGTAATACATTCAAAATAAAGTGCTTCAAACAACATAAATAAATTTATGAACAAAATGTTTTATTGCAAAAATTCAGCTGTTTCTGTATGCTTTATTTCTTCATTCATTTTGAGGATAAAGAAAGAAACAAAGGGAAATTTTAATAGAGGTATTCTGACTGTTTAAATAAGGAGAATATAAACAAAATAAATCTTAATATTTTAAATTCTAAGTACTTTTTCTCAAGCATGTGTTTGACAACTGTTTAAAATACTATTTATGAAATCTACAATATTTAACATGTTATTTTAACACACTTATCTACTTTTTTTTCAAAAGTATATTAGAAGTAAGAACAGGATATATTTCACTGAACTGCAGATATTCTACACAGAATCAATTAATGAACTGAAGGATTTAATGTCTGGTTTTGTATGTAACTGATAGTATATTTTGAAAGTTAACCAAGGAAATCATATTCTCTTTAACTCAAATATTTTTAGAAAGATTAAACAAAACCCAGTTGAAAAGTATGTTGGGTATAGTCTAAATCATGTGGTACTGTATAACACTACAGAACAGATAACGGTGTTGATGTTAGTGTTTGTACATTGTACTTTTCTGAATCAACACCAGTTCATGTTGGGAACTGCATTTGTCTTACAGTCTGTAATATGATAATGATATGAAAAACTGAATTAACAAACATAAACAAGATGAGAGATAACACAGATCTGTGTCTCTATAATTTTATCCACAGTCAGCAATTATTATACCACAGGTGGGCTTTCATTATCAAAGCAAAAATATCTGAAGTTTTCTGTTTAGCTGTCCAGAGTGAATCAAAGAGGACATTTATACAAAAACTGTTGTCAGTTTTTAAATTTGTGATTGTACATTTGCTGCATGCACTTAAACAACGTCAGCGAAAAATTAACTCCCAAAATCTACTGAGTTTCCTACTCCATTTGCAGAAATGGTGGTAATCCTCCTAATATTTTAGACGCCCAGTATGGATGCCTGTCTATATGGAACCAGTCTCTCTTCACTGATGACAGATAAAGCCAAATGGGTTTCTTACTCTAATATTCTCAAGTTAGATGTGGTGAAATTACATTTCAAGGCTGAGTCTGCTGTTTTACTGTTCTCAGAGAACTGAACTACTGTCCTCCAAGGTGACATAAATGATTTTAGACTTAATAAAATGAAAATGAGATTTTAGTTTGTGTTTGAGCATCGAAGTGGATGTGTAACACAGTATAGACATCAGATTGCATAAGGAAAATTTAAAGTTAATAATATGAAGATCTGTGAAACTGAAAAGACTACATAAATAAAGCAGATGAATCAATTAAAGAATACACCTAACAGTATTGAGTAGTTTCTTAATAGTTGTGTGCCTAAACCCTACCAAGATCCGCAACCTTGTCTTTCTACTAGCTATATATACGAAGGTTAATTTAAGGATTATCTAAGCTGGGAACTGGACTATGCTCAAACAAAATTGCACATAAACCTGTTGCTGCCCTTCTGAAACAAATGTAGGAAGGAACCTGATCTAATTGTGTCTTTTGCCCACCGAGTTTCTGCCTAGTTAATACAATCAGTCTCAGTAACAGGAGATGTAGAGCCTTCTGCGTTTATCCCTGCTTGGACACACACAGGGTGAAATTTCTGGTTTCTGCCACATGCTGTGTGGTTCCCCAGACAAGAAGCAGTGAACAGAGCTTGCTCTAGGCAGTGTTTAACAGTAGTACAAAAGCTACAATATCAAGTTTTATTGAGCTAGGCTATTCTGCTTACAGAATAGCTTTGCCTTTGCCCAAGGAAAGGTCACCTCTGTATAAACCACACTCTGCTATTACTGCTTGAGACAATATGCAAAGACAATCTATTCCAGAAGTTCACAATCCTCATTTGCAGAATTTTTCTTACACCAGGGTTCATCTTGCAATTCACATGTTCATTTAAGTATACACAAAGGAGACGTCTTCCGTAGAAAAGCTGTTATACTCAGTGAAAATCTAGTCAGTAGAGTCAGTGGAGTACAGGGGCTTAGTCAGCTGAGCATGCATAAGTATCAAGTTTTGGCTAAAATGAAGAGCTCTTTAAGTTCCACTGCATGTGATGGCAGTATAGCTACCCAGCTGAGGTGTAGATGCCTGCTTTTCATCCCTAAAATATAAGTATGTGGAGCAGAAGCTTACTCTTACCCCTACACATCTTGCATAAGTCTGCATTTCTGAAAATTTCTGAACCACATATTTTATCCAAAGTAACCACAGGGAATAATTTCTTTCCAATATTTCTCAGATTACTTTTAGAAAGTTGCAATTTTTAGTTTGCATTGTTTTTTTCCTAACCTAAATAACCTTAGATTGCTTAGCATCTCCACATATTTTCTAGAGTTCTCATTCTTCCTATTGCTCTCTTCTGGAGCATATCCAACATCTTTCCAACTTTCTTGAAGTGTAACTTCAGTACTTGAAGTGTAATTGACTAAACCAGATAAAGTACTTCATCTGAGGCTTGACTGTGGAAAGAGTTTTAAGTGGATGTCAGTCCTCTTTATTCAACCTACTATGACAAATGAAATGCTTTGAAATTAGTTCCATGATTACTTTATTACCCATGAAGCAAAATTACTTCAGTTGAAATATCTTACTTGCTGACATGCATTTCAATATATTGCATAATCTCATTTAATTACTTTTCTTTGAGAGTGGTGATCCAAATTTTAAGTCCTTGAGTGTGGCCAGAAATTTGAGTTAGATCTCCAAAGGTATTGAACAATTGGACAGGATAAAAACAAACTTGTTTTCTGGTCATGTTGGAATAGGAAGGGTAGGCTCTTGCTCCTACAATTTGAGCTGAATACCGTGACCAGAAGGAAAACTTGCTATTCAGCTAAGTAAGATACTTAATCTGAAGAGAAATGTGAAAGTGAAAACACGCTCCCAACACGTCCTATCAGCTATCCTAACATCATTCCTAACACTTCCTATCATCTTAGGCACCTCCCTGTACAGTCTGGGTGATGTGAACTTCACTGTTACTTTAAAAAAAAGAACTAAACTGAGAAATATCAGTACACCAGAAACTAAATTATGTATCTGAGTCTCGTATCTCTCACTGAATCAAATATTTGCCTTTAATATTATGCACATTTTAGGTATTTTAGTAGTCAAGGGAAAATTCAATTAAAGAAAAGGTTGGCCTGCCATCATGCTGGCAGTGTTCTGTCTGATAATTAAGACTGCTACCAGATCTGTTTTCAGCAGCTGACATGCCATGTCTTGGATGCAAAGACCATGCTCTTCTCCAGGTATCTCTAGTCAAACCCTTCAGGCTGTAGCACTGACTTCTATCTAACTAGAAATATCCATTTGCCATCCATTTTGGTTCTATTGGTGCCTGATGATGCCTTTGCATATATAGAAATATGAAAGGAATAAAGAGGCAAAACCAGAGGTATATGCAAAGTTAACATTAGAATCAGAAATACACAGTAAACAAAATTCAGGCTGAATGCATTGCTCTGTGTATATATCAGCTTTCTTATGTCAAATATAGTAAGTGGCTTTCTCTCGGATGACATTGTATCTCCTGTGAAATATACAGACATAAGGTTTACTTTGAAAAGTGAATACCTTTATTATAGAAGAAGTTCCATAAAACTTTTGAAAGCCTTTCATGGTTATAATGGAATAGAGAATGTATTTAGTGTAACCAATGACAAGTAATTTAGCAATTAAAATATAGCTTCAACAAATGGAATGATACATTGCTAACAAGATTAAAATGCCTGAGCCATTTTTCATATGCAGAAACATGTGAAAAATAATTTCTAATCTACAAAATGCATGAAGGCTGTATTTATAGAAAAATGAGGAATGATGGGTGTGTATTTGCAAATATATATCTAATCTCTTAAAGCCCAGACTCCACAGTCTTACTGTAAAGAAACCCCACTCTTTTGATGCTGAATATGAAAAAATTTCCTTCATATTCATTATTGGAAGAATATATGCATGCATATAATTCTCCATATATACATAAAAGTTATAAAGAGAGTTATCTACACCCATTTTCAATACTGTGGACAACATAAATTTGATTTCTATGTTTTGTGGTTTCACTTTTTGTGGTTTAGAAACAGTATTCATTAGCATACAAATAATCAGGACAAAACTTATGTTCTTCTCGGGAATTGGCTGAGGGGGCAGAAATTTTAAATGTTAAAGGGGTTTTACTGAATTATTTTCAAGAAAATTTTGACAGAAAGAGTGGATCATGAAGGTGGATAGTGCTGACCCACAGTACAAATGTCAAGAGAGCTCACAATTCCATCCATGTTGTTTCTGTGGAAATTGCAGTTGCAAGGAATAAAGGAAGTAGCATCTAAAAGGAAGAAAATAAGGAAGGTGAGCGGAATTTCCAAAGATCCATCTCTACTATTATTTGCAATATTGAAGCTACTGAACAGCCACCATGCTATTATTTTCTCCATCTCATTAGGGGTTCAGAGTAACCTGGTCTAGTGGAAGGTTCCCTGCCCATGGCAGGTGGCTTGAGAGCTACGTGATCTTTAAGGCCTCTTTGAGCTGTAACCATTCTGTCGTTTTATGATTCTACAGTTTTAGCACCCTGCCTAGAGATCTTCCCCACGCAGGAAAATATAGTAAGAAAAATTAATAGCGTGTGTTGGTGATAGCTTGTCAACATAAAAACTAGTTTCCTGTTGAATATTTCTGCTGCATGCACATTAGCATTAAATGTTGTTTGAATAGGAAACAAAAAACATTCCCTTCTGTTTCAATAGGTTAGAGTATTGAAGTTAGCTTGTTCTTAGGATATATTTCTTATTGGAGGACTTTGGTGAATAGTCCTTTCCTGTGGTCTGCTTTAATTATTTCAAACCATTAAAGGCTGTGCTTGCTCATTTCAAGTTTCTCAAGGGGGAAAAAAATCAATGGCTGCCTTGAAATGCATTTAGATTTAGTATTTTTGCTGAAATTCATAAATCAGATAGATACGAATCAGCATAAAGGTTGTTAATTACAAAGGTTGATAGTTGATCTTAGTTGACAGTATCCCTGTCTTCACATAGCCATCTGTCACTTCTAGGAAAGGGAAAGGATCTGTCATATAAATAAGGAGAAGTAGTTTTTAAAATATTTATTTCTGACCTTCCTGATTCTAGGAACCAGTAGCGGAACTCCCAGTTTAATATCATGGATTTATAAAAAGTAAATAGCTGCTTCTCTACCACACTTCCATCATTTACATTCTTTCCTATAACAACAACCTCTTCTATTTGTAGGTATCTCTGGCTACAGCTGGACTTCACAGTACATCAGATTCTCACTTGCATCCTGATTCCTGGTTCTCCAGATGTGAGACTGGACTTCACCCTGATTTCTTTCCAATATTTAATTTCTATGGAAATCAGTGCACAGAGCAATGAAGGGTGTGTGACTGTTACAGTTTGGGACGAAACCAGTCTGCACACAGTGATTCAGAAGAAAAGTCTCATCATTTTAGTAGTTTAAGTGCAACTCTTCCCACATGTGCAAGTCCTGTAACACTTTTGTCTTTTTGTTTTATGATTAAAACCTACCCTCATCAGTATTAGATTAGTTTTTAAACTCTCCCACCATCACCTGGAAATGTTTTATTATTTGTACAAGGCAAAAGTTTTTCAGCCCTTATGACAGAAGACTTTTTCTTAGTTATTAAGCAGTATCTGTTTTATCAACATTACAGTAGTTTCAGCATAAATTTACTTTCATCGCTATCACTGGGCAACATTTTGCATATTTATTGAATCATGAGCAAAATGAAACTAAACATGCTTAAAAAAAGATCATAAAACCAACCAGGAACCAAGATTTCTAATAATGAAATGGAGTGCATTCAATGAATTAGAAAATTAAAAGGCTCTTATGCTCTAAAACCCACCAGAAGAATATTATGGCTCTAATCCAACAAATATTTGTGCACATATCCAACTTTTCTCATGTGAACAAGATTAATAACATATCTAATTAGGATTTGCAATTCAGGAGTCTCTGAGAAAGAACTCTTAAGAGACACGGCAAACAAAGATGACAGTAATGTTTTCTGGGACATCACAATCTTTGTCTCCTCTATATTTATATTCACCTAACCAGATACACAGTGAAGATAATATTTTGCTTAAAACTCTGCTGGAAGATTGTCCTGGATCAATAATTCAACTTCTTTCTTCTTTACAATTTCCATTTTTAGATCTCAGTTTTCTGTTTTTTTCATATAGAGGATATATTCTAAGATCTGTGCATAATACTTGCATAATTTAATTATATGTCCATTTTTCACTACATTTGATAAATCCCCCAAAATGAAATTTTGTATTCTTAAAGTATTTCAGTGGAAAACATACTGGAAACTATGGTGTTACGGTTCAAAGACCATATTTATGGTTTTTAATCCTTAATTCAAACTAAACCCTAATAGCCCTCTTGGAATATGCACTTCTGCAAATAGAAGGTATCAGGCAAGAATTACCAGACAAACTATGATCTTCATGCTATATAAAAAAGTCAGACTACATAGCTGAATGATCTATTAAGTTTTAAGAATTTACATTTATATTTATTTATTCACAAATATCTGTGTTTTTGTTCTAGTTGGTCAAGGCTGATAAGCGACTTGTGTCCCTATCTTGATAAGGCATCTCAGTACAACCTGAAAGGAAGATATTTTACTATTTCTGTTCACATAGAATGAACAGAATGGTCTATTTTCAGTTATTTTTATGTCATTCAAGTAGATGAAAATTATGATTTATTTCCAAGGTCTCAGCTAATGCTGTTTCAAAGGCATTTCAGCTCAGAGATCACAGCTCTCTTAAAATTTCTCTTAAAGGATTCTGGCAATGAAGCTTATCCATAATAAATAATTGCAGCAATGAACTTATACAAATCAATAACAAATTGTGCATATGACCACTAAAATTATGTAGGGATTTCTTTTCATCATGGATATGGATTTTTGTCATGTACAAATCAAGAGTCCTGTCTAGGAAAATTTAGCATGTTTTGCATGAAATATAGGGCCATGAATAGTCAGAATACAATCTCCAGAAAAAGCCCAACATCAAAAAAAAGGTAGTGTTTCTAAAATCAGACCTTTAAGATGGCAATCCAACATGCCAGACAGCTAATAGAAACCAGAGACTGTGCCAGCTGCATGTTTGACTGCCACTATGTATGTTTTGTTTGCTTTGTGTGAATATCTTCATCATCTTTATACTCTTCCTGACACATCATCTGGTGGAAAGCTAACCAAAGAGGACTTTCCTCAAGGTATATTTTACCCGGGTGGCTCTAGGGATCAATTGCTGACGAAGCATCATGGAGCACAAATGGCTGACACTAATGTCTTCACTTTTGCAGTTGATAGACCATTTGGGAATATAACCTGATATGACATTGGAGTAACCTTGCCTATCAAGCATTTTTACGAATGTGAAAACTTGTGTTTGTGTAGAGGAAACTATCTGCATTTAGAAAAGATACAAGGTATGCACTGAAAAGAGGGATGGGGTAACATAAGAACAGAAAAGGTGCATCAGTTCTGGAAGCTGACCTTTGTCCCAGCTAGAAAGGGAAATATTACATTATTTTTTTGCTTAAAAATTCCCTGTTTTCTGCATTTGATCCTTAGCTTGGGTGTAACTATTTATTCCTTTTGCATAAAGTGGAGCTATGTCAAACTAATCCAGCTGAGAATCTAGCTGTCCTGTGCTCGTCTGTGTAAGAAAGGTGGTGTGACATGGGCTTCATCCAGGGTTTAAATGTCTGGCTGCATTTGTTGGGTTCCTGTAATATACATTAAAATAGCCTTAAAATAAAATAATCTCTCTTTCTTAATGAATTATGCTGCACTCTTGTTTGGGATCTTTCAAAGTTTGCTTTTGCATAAAAAGTCATACTCAAAAATAATTTTGAAATATTACTTGAAAATCTTGATTTCAGGTTCTTGATATTTATTGTAATAGTTTGTGTCCATGTAAGCTTAACCATCTATGAAGACAAAAAAAGGACAATAATTTTGTATAATAATCTTGGGTTTATGTTCTATTAGTGATACATCATATTTATTGCCAGGTCAGCTAACAGAAGACTGAAGAGGCAATGTATCTAATTTAAAGAAATGTCTAGTATGAAATACAATGCTGTGTTAACTGAGCATTATGTTCAAATGACTGATTAAGGTGCAGCTTGATAATTTGCCAGTGACACTTTAATTTCTGTATCAGTGTACTTTTGAATAATTTTTAGCCAGTATAATACATTTATTCTGTGTTTAATAGGATCATTACTGTTTTTCAGCAGATATAATTTTAAATTATGGACAGTCACAGGAGGACCAAATCACAATGCATCCTCTGTCTTCCTTATGTGAGAATTTCAGTAGAAATATTCACTATGATGGTCAAATATTTATAATAACAAATGACAGCCCTGGTTACCAGAAATTTGACAACAATGAAAAATCTTCTTTAATTCTTATAGTTTGCATTATGATATTGTTTTGCAATGTAAATAATTTGATTTTAACTTGCATTAAGATGTGAGATCATTTAGAAAAGCACACAGAAATGCCCTAGTATTATGCTTTATCCATTTATCACCTAAAGAACAGCATTTTTTTCTATTATTTTTAGTAATAACATGCCAGCAGTTAATCCAAATATGTGGTGGATAATGTAATCCTAGATAATTTATGTAAAACTGATGTGTACCTATAGGCATTTATTTTATTTTAGGGAGGATACTAAAATAAACAAAAGAAAGCATCAATTCAGGAAATGCTCTAATGTAGGTTTTCTGAAAGGAGCTCATTATTCTTCCTTTATGTTTGCTATAAGACATAGTTTTAAATTAGTTAGAATTCATAAGAATTCTGCATTATAGTCAATTCTCATGAGAAAAAAAAAGAAATTTATGTCATGAATCTGTTAGCAGTTTATACCCTATTATTTGATCCAATATAAAATAATATTTTTCCTTGAAAGATACATGTACATACACATGCACACATATAAATATATCATTTGTATATACATGCAGAATTGTGCAATATAAAATTCACATGACAAGAATCTGTTAGGAAAAATGATTGGAATTACAAATTCAAGAAAGAGGTATAAGATTCCTTTATTTGATATGCTGTGGAGAAAAAAAGAAATCATAAACTTTAAGCAACTGCAATCAGTCTTTTAATTAGACGGAAAAACTAAAGTTGAGCAACCACTGTGTAACCTCACCAGCGATTTGCAAAACCATCTTCCATTAGTTGTTTGAGTACAACATACTCAAAATTGTAACACTTCACTATTTTAAATTGTGTCATAATTACTGAGAAGAAAACCCAAGAAACTGCTTCTGGTCTCATCAAGATACATTGGTCTCACTTTTTTCTGAACAAAATGCTAATACTTCTTTGCAGAATGGCTTTCTGGTTCTATTTCCTAAATGTTGTGTAACATACTAACATATGTCCTTAAAACACCCAATTGCATTTTTTTTCCATTTCATTGAGTGTGGTGGCTTTTCTTTTTCTTTTTCTTTCTTTTTCTTTTTCTTTCTTTTTCTTTTTCTTTCTTTTTCTTTTTCTTTCTTTTTCTTTTTCTTTCTTTTTCTTTTTCTTTCTTTTTCTTTTTCTTTCTTTTTCTTTTTCTTTCTTTTTCTTTTTCTTTCTTTTTCTTTTTCTTTCTTTTTCTTTTTCTTTCTTTTTCTTTCTTTCTTTTTTTTTCCTGCCATAATTTCATAAAAGGAATTTATTTTCAAACACAACTGTGGAATTATGGAATCAGTCAAAATTTTTTGTCTCATTTGTTATGAAACAATGGGTTTTTGTAAATTTAAATAGTGATAATAATAACTTGGTAATATACATTGCTGGGCATTAAAGACCAAATTCTGGGTCCCCAACACAAGAATGATTTGTTGGAGTGAGTCCAGAAGTGGCCACAAAGACTCTCAGAGGAGCACCTCTTCTCCTATGGATACAGGCTGAGTTAGGATTGTTCATCCTGGAGAAAAGGAGGCTCAAGTGACACTTTTAAGTACCTAAAGGGGCTTCAAGAGAGTTGGAGAAGGATTATTTACCGGGGTGTGTAGAGTTAAGGCAAGGCAGAATGGCTTAAAACTCAGAGAGGGTGTGTTTAGAAGGAATTAGGAACGTTAGGAAGGAATTCCTCACTCTGGAGTTGGTGGGACACTGGAACAGGTTGTCCAGAGAAGCTGTAGATGCCCCATCCCTGGAAGTGTTTGAAGCCAAGTTGGATGGGGCCTTGGGCAGCCTGGTCTAGTGAAGCAGGGGGTTTGGAACTAGATGATCTTTCAGGTGCTTTCCAACCTAAAACATTCTATGATTCTATGAAATTCACTTTGTGTGTTGTGAAACCAGAGTAGATATGTACATTTCAGAAAAGTTTATTCATATTTATGAACGTATAAATGAAAATATTTTTTGCAGACTTCTGAAAGCCTTGGGAGACTGACTAGAAATTTAATGATGGTAGGATTTGCTCAATTCTGTGAAAAAAATATTTTGCAGTTCAGACACTTGTAATGGAAGAGGAAGGAGGCATAATAGAAGAAAACAAATTTGATGGTTTGGTGGTAGGATGAGGTACCAAATAAGATAGCTAGTGCATTCTGTTGATTAAAAAAAGAACAGTTCTGCAGAAATGTCATATTGAGATCAATGTGACTATTTTAATATCAGCATTTTTGTCTACTTGGCACATTATAAATAATTGCATATGGTAATCTTTGCTTCTATGTGTACCTCAGTGCTGTAGTAGTGCCACCTAATGTTCTAATTAATCTGCAATATCTCCCAAGTCAGACTTTCAACAACAACAAAAAAAAGCTTCCAGGAATGATGAGGTTGGCCTCACTCCAGCTGATACTGTGGCTGCTACTCAAATAATCTCTTGTCTTTTATGGCAACATAATCGAGTTAAGAAAATCTGGACAAGATATTTGGAGTCAATCAAGTGCTTTATTTTACTTTAAAATGCTGAACAGGTGCAAGTGGGATACATTCAAAATGGTCATTAGGCAAAACTTGCTTTCAGGGAGGTGGAGCCAACATCTGTGCTTATTTTCACAGATACAAAAGAGCAGGCCTCCCAAGGAAATGTGAGCAGGATCCAAATGGATGAAGCAGCAGGACTAAATAAAGCATTCTGATTTAAGACTTTCTCTGCTTATACTAATTAGCATTTGAAAAAAAGCATGATCAATCTTTTTCTTCTCTGGGGGTAAAGAAGGAGGAGTCTGATTTAATTAAGAAGGACATTAACTCCAAGCACCTACCTAATCAAATATTAACTATATTCAGAATTAGGAAATTATAATAGTTTTGTAGTGGTTTAAATGTTTCCCTCTACAGCCGTATGGATCTTTTTCACAGTATTTTTTGGTTTTACTAAAAACCCCAGTCTTAGTTAAATCTTTAGATGTTCTGTGTTTTAATGACTGGCTGATAGGGCCTCCTGCAATAGATATTACATCATTTTATATTTTATATCCTAAAAAATGAAAGAGGATTTTGTGTAACTGAAGTAGAAACAGGTGCTCAAATCATAATGTGACAGTTTACACTACCAGTCAAATACCTAGAAGAAAGCTGGTTTGTATTTTAGACTCTCTTGTTAACTCTAAGAATGAAATTTCATTTAAGGTATTTCAACTATTTTCTTCCTCATTTGATCTCGAATAACCTTCCTCATCTTGCAGTTTGAAGGGTACCCTGTCCCGAGTTTATCTGTCATTATTTTAAAAATTATTTCTTTGTTATGGTGTTGGTTTTGGTGTATTGCTAACATCTGCCCTAATGCTCCTGTGCTGGTACTGGCATGAATGGTGTAGTGATGTATGGTTAGATGGGAACACAGAGGAGAGCCAAGCATAGATGGAATTACATTAATACTGGAAAATCTGGTAAGGACTGTGTCTGGGCCTGCTTCTCTGGGTGTGCTGTATGCAACATAAAAGCACAGGCAATTATTTCTAGCTGATATGGTAGTGTTGCATATTGTATTTAAATCTTGCAGAAATAGTAATCTAAAAGCTGTTTTGCTGTCTTAAGTGGGCCAGCACAGAGGTTTACTTTGAACTTCCCAATCATACAATCCATTCTTTCAGCATTCAGGACACTATGTCAAATACAGTCCAAGACTGTCAGCATTTCAAGTCACTCTGAAATTCAATCATAGCCTTGAAAATGTGGCTCCCTTGTCAAATTGTTCCTTCATGATGCCAAGATTTTACTTGAATTGTGCTTGTTGTGAGTAAGTTTTGTTCTAGGTTTAACATAGTACTCTGCTTTTGAGAGCATTCTTTGTACTGGTTCTTTAACATTGACATAGGTAAAAATTCCATTTCCAAGTGTCTTCACATTAGTAACTGAGGACAATCTTAGTATTATTAAAATTTATTTTTGTGCAACTTTTACACCTTAGAACCTTCATAAATATATATACCACTTCCCTTTCAGATCAAGTATACCCTCATTCTTCTTTATAGTTTTGGTAAAAGAGATAGAATATAAAGTTAACACTTGTCTCTGGGAAAGATGCGTATTGTCACTCTTACAAATATTAGAGGAATTCCAGCAGAATTTTTTCCTATTACAATTCTTTAGCCCACAAATGTATTTTTGCAAGTAGCCAAAATAGCCCAGATATCACATTTGGGATGGGCTAAAAAGTTAATCTACTTGCATTTTGATAAGGAAAAACATCCTGGAGGCTTCAGAACTGCCATTCACTATTTTTGTTTTTTAAACTCTAGGTATACCAAATAATACACTTTCCATTGTGGTAGGCAAATGAAGTAAAGCATCTTAACATTCAAATAGGCAAAGGATATAAGGTAAGAAAACAAAATTAAATTTTATTCACCTCACATTATTAGAGAGGAACTGAGAGAAAAAAAAGTTACAGGGTGATTTTTGTGTCCAATTATACTCCTCCTCATGTTTTTGAAGCTATATTGACTTACATGTCAAGAGCAATAATTTCCTTTTCAAGATATATGTGACCTTTTGTGCATCTTTGCTGGCAGAACAGAATGAAGACAAGAATAAAAACACATGATCCATTTTTTCCCACTTTAACCATTATCACAAGTTTTCTGAAGAATGTTACAGCTTGGTAATCACTTCTGAAGTTAAAGCATCATCTTCTCTGTGGTTTATTTCTTTATTTTCACAGTGGTTCCAGACTTGAAATGGACCAAAATTGTGGCAAGCCCAGATTTGAAGCATGCTGATGTATCTGAATGCTCTGAATTTTTAGAGGGAGATGCAGTCGCTTAAAAACAGTGAAAATCATATATAAACATAACCTGGAAAAACTCTCCTTTCTTTTTTTTTCAGTTGTTTGGGCACAGAATTGAGTTCTGGTTTTGGAAGGATAGAAGGAGATTTTTTTTACTGGTTAAAAACCAGTACTGTGATCTACTCAAATATAAATCTGTGTTCTTCATTCTATGACTTTTTCTAAATCCTTTCCTTACTGGAGGGTCATCTTCTTCTCACTTTTTGTGAGATGGAAGAATTGGTTAATTCCAGATTTCTTTAGATGGATAAGTCCTCATCTATATTGTTGGAGAAATGGACTGACAAAAACCTCATGCCCTTCAAAGGGAAGTGCAAAGTCCTATAACTGGGGTGAAGCAATCCTGGGCACCATCACATGCTGGGAACCACCCAGTAGAAAGCAGCTTTGCAAAACAACGACCTGGTGAGTCAGGCTGTTTCCACTGGTGCCCAGAGACAGGACCAGTGGCAGTGGGCACAGACCTAAACACAGAACCTGCTTCCTGGACTTCAGGAAACTTTTTGTTACTGTGAGGGTGAGCCAACACTGACAAAGGCTTCCCAGGAAGGTTGTGGAGTCTCCATCTTTGGAGATAAAAAACCCCATGTCTTGACATGGTTCCAGACAAAGAGTTCTGTGTGGTCCTACTCGATATGGGGGGCTTGGGCCAGATGACCTCCAGAGACCCCTGACAACTTTATCCATGCTGTGATCATGCAAAAATGGCACTGACTCCAGTCTGGCAGAAAATATAGGGACTTGCTTGTTCACACATATGTCAGTGCAAGCTTAGGACGTCAGTACAAGGTCTATTTTAAATTATCAGATTTGAAAATGTTAGTATTAGGACCAGTTTCTTGAAAACTGTTTCAGTGCTGTATTCCTATAAAGAATACAAAAGCTCCAGGAAAAATCTCGCTATTAGTCAATCTAATTTCTTTTTTTTCTCACTCAACCCAATATTTTTTGCAAATAGAACAATGTTTTTTCTGATTCATTTAGTGCTTTAATATCTATTAATTTCCTCTTATGAGCATACGATTTATTTTTCCTGAACAATAATTACTTCTAAGTAGAATTTTTCACTGAAACTGGAAAAGCACCAGTCTAAATGGTCTTTTGAGTGTGTATTTATGTGCTGCAGACTAAACTGGATGTTTAAGAAGCCAGTGTGCCACTCAGTCAAATGTAATTGTCTCTCTTCAAAGCTAGTTTCACCCTCTCAGTCATATATATATTTGTTTTCTCTGCTCATGTGATTGATTGCCCAGAAGAATGAACCTCTTTATCCACAGGCCACCTATGCTGCTTGTCTATTTTTGACTTTTGTGCCTCCCTATCTAAACCCTGACCTAGCTAGATAACAACCAGCTGAAGTCCTCTCTTTAGACTTGCATACATTCATCATTGCAATGTACCAGTTTGTGTTCAGTGTAAGAGGAGATTGTGTATCTTCTTTGTGATAGTGAGAATGCAACTTGATATGAAGGAATGCAAACATGCTCTTACAGTTAATTTTTTTCTGTACTTTGGCAACAGCAGGACTGTCATTGACAGTCAGATCTTTTGAAACCTTAATTTAATAACTTGTTAATAAGAGTGTGCAGGATCTAACTGTTGCTATTTCTTTTTGTTTCCTCATAAGCTTCCGAATTGTATTTATCAGCATTAAAAACTATTGAAAGTATTATTTTCTAGACAGAGTGATTTAAGTGTATGAAGTTGTATTTTTGTGTACTGGGGAATGTTTGTACAGTTATATGTGTATGTCTGTGTATGTATATATAAAGATACACATATATCTGTGGATTTTCAGAAGTGAGAGTGATTTTGATATTTCTGAATTTGTCCTATTGAAGCCAGTTTTTGTAAAGTGTTTATACAGATTCTGAAATAACAGAGAGACTTCAGAGCCACATAATTCTGCTACATAATTCTTCAGAGCTACACAGTCTGTTTGGGGGGATTGAAGCACAGCTATAAAAGTACATACAGTCAGTAATACAAAGGAACTTAGAAATATTGACATTTAGTATCATCACACATAACATTGAAACATCTTGATAGTTCCTCATCTAGGTTGTTCAGAGCCTAAAACACAAATTATTTATCTAAATTCTTTACATATCCAGACTATACAATAAGCTGTGGATGTCCAAAGGTAATTCAGCGATCTCTTGAAAAAAGGTGGCAGTGGCAAAGATATGCTTAAACAGCCCACAGGTTGCAGGAAGCAACTGCAACCCTCCTCTTTTGAGACTTGCACTAGGATTTACGCCCTGGAAAACCCTCTTGTAATTACATGCCTATAACATTCTGACAAATGAATTAGTCATCTTGAATACAAAACTCCAGGTTCTAGTCCTCCTTTGCAGTCAGAGATCCAGATCTCTAGTTTGTACTCTTCGGCAATGGATCTGCAGCTTTAAGTTTTCCTACTAAGACTTGTATTTGAACAGAAAACAATTCAAGAAACAGAAGTCAGAGTAAGAAATAGCAAGATCAGCAGCATTTCTAGAATTTTCCACTGTCAAACTCAGAAGTAAACAACCCCATGTTCATACTATGGACCTGAGCTACTACTGCTAGACTCCATTGTTGCACCAATATGATCCCATCATCCTACATGAGTTTTGAAAAACTTTTCTATTCTGCAGTGGATAAGGCTGTAATTTAAAATTACTGTAGCCTTAGAGGAACATGAGTTATGACAGCCATTTCTATCTCTTTAATAGGAGGACTATGAATGACCTAATCTAGATAGACACTTTTTTTTCTGTTAAATACAGACTGATAGACATCAGCTGGATGAGATCTTACTGAAATACAGCACAAAGGAACTCTTCTGTTGCTGTTTTCACTCAACTTCACAACTGTAAAAACAAAAGGCAAAGTTAATGGAGCTGTGCAGAGTGGAAAATGAACACATCACTGATTAGATGTAGTTACTAGCATTTAAATAATACAATGAATAGGTGCTCCTTCTGAACCAATTAGGACACTGATGTTTCTAAGGCTCAGTAGGCATGGATGTTATTGTTACAGTATCTTTATATGATTTTACAAAAGTTTCTCTCTTGATCTTGTTTTTATAACAGTTCAATCAATACCTGTATTTTTCTATAGCAAATGTGAATGCTATGTTGTTAAAACCAGGACAATTATTAGAGTCAGTGAACACTAGCTTGTACATATCAATTGTAGGAACAAAAAGCCACAACTAATGTACCCACAAAGGTAAAGGCACTTTCATAGAATTAAGTGTGTAAAAAACCATTTAAGACTTGAGCGAACATCAGCCTCAAGTAAGGACCTGGGGGTGGTTTGAAACTCATTTGCAGTGCATTTCTATTCAACCTATCTCAACAAATAAGATTTATGAACCCAGCCTTCAATATAATGCCTGAGAATACTTTTGAGAAGGATAATTTAAAATATTGTCCCACACACGAAATACATATTTAAATGCTAGGAACATAGTTGAAATACCGATACAAGGCAATGCAATTTTATTTACATTTAAACCTTTTAGATCTACAGTTTAGATGGCTTTGCATTTGAACTGGGTGTTAAAATTTATTTCCTCATACTATAGGTGGATAAAGGAATTCTAGCAGTATAATTAAAGTACGGCAACAACTATGTTGCTATCAGATTCTGATGGCTGTCAGGAGAGAGAGGAAAATACAAAGAGTGGAAATTAATTCACACACTAATGAATTTTTTAATTAGTATTTAAAACCCCAAACTTCAGCAGTATATTTCCCTGTAGGGAACAGTATAGAATCATCCATGTAATTAGACCAAGTGAAGATAATAAAACAAACTTATGGATATAATGTGATAAAAGATGTTTGAAGGTCAAAAGCAGCCATCGAAGCAAGGACAGAAGTTCAGTAGGTGAAGATAAGGTCTCAGTACCACTATGCTCTTTCCCTTCCATTTCTTAAAATTTCTGCAGATGTTCTGAATTCAAGTTAAATAATTGAAAATCTAAATATGTGGTGGTTGGCATTTCATCTCATCTGGGCTTTTGCAATTATTTATAATTTTCTTCTTATTATTATTGGTTAGCAAAGAAAATTCTTCAAATACTCTGAACCGCACATTCCTTTGTTTCCCAACCATGATGTCTGTGTTGGGTTTTTGCCACTAAGTGTACACTGACCACCCTGCATATGCCATCATATGGCTGTTCTGGAAGTGAGGAAAGTCAGAAAAAGTGAAATAGCCTCAGGCTGTCTTTGCCTCTGTATCCCACTGATGACAGTTTGGGTAGCACATTTTCTTGCATCTAGATGCTATAAATGCATTTCTTACTACAGTCAAGATGCATGGGAAGAGGCAGCGAAAAATGGGATAATCCTTGTTTCTATCCAGAGCCCTCCTGCTCCCTGGCCAAAGGAGTAGACTGACTTTCAGTCTTTGAAGTGCAAATAGGAACTTATTGCCTCCCTGGAGTGAAAAAAAAGCAAGGAAGCAGTGAGCCTCATATTTTGTGCCATCCTTAGCTCTCCAGGCATGTAGTAAGCTAAAACAAATTAGTCAGAATTATGATTTTTCTGACACTAAATTAACCTTTATTTTAAGAGCTTAAAGTTTTTAGGCCTAAGGCTCATCTCCCTGGTTACTTTGAATTTGGTCGGGTTAGATTTTATCCTAGTTTGCAACTATGATAGTGAGTTTATATAAGGAGTTTTAGAGAAACTCCAGGGGGCTACAGTGATAAAATAAAATGTGTTTACAGCACTGAAGCTACTCCTCAGTACACATAGTGACTAAGAAAGGATGAGACAGAAAGAAAAGCTAACCAATAAAGGTTTATGGCTATGTAAAGCAAAGCCATTCTGTTGAATTGCAGCCATCAAATTCACCCAGGCCCCTGGCCCCAGTCTGACAGTTCACTGCCTGTGAATCAACCTCTAAAGACAGTGAGTTTTAGGATGACAGGCGTTTGTCTTCAAACAGAAATATGTTATTGTACTGTGATCTCATCTGTGATATCCACAGCTTGTCCTGGTTTCAGAAGTAGACTGAGCACAAAACTCCCCCGCAAGCTAAAATGAAATGCACACTATTTTGGCTACCCCATCTGGGGTTTTGACAAGATTTAAAGCAAATGCTCCCCTCAAACTACTTGGACTATTTCTTTTCCCTAGAGAAACAGTTCTAGAACTGTCTTGTGAATTTTCTTGGCACTCAGTTTTATTCTTGTCACATATTCATTATGCCTTACATCAGTGCATTGTTTTATCCCAAGAATATTTGTAGTTGCCATCTGTCTAGAAAACATGGATTGATGGCAGGATACTGACCTCAACTCCCAAGTCAATCACCAACAATTTAGGAAGAAAGCAATGACATCCTTAATTTCCAAATACTGGAACTGCTTGTTTATAATAATAAATGGTGTTCTAGTAAATGTATACAGAAGTATGTTTTGAGTACTTGGAATGTTTTTACAAATAGAAGAATTTATTTTTCACATTTTATGAAATAATATGTTTGGACAAATGACTTTCAGTGTTATTTCTTTCACTAAACTTTATGTGCACATTTCAAGTAGCTGTTACTTATTTACCAGAATACATACTTCATTCCTAAATATGACCAGTCTTAACTACCAAACAGAAATCTCTGCAAGAAAGAAAACCCCTCTGACCCTCAATATTTCAGAAAACTAAGCTTAAATAGAGAACTGTAAACACTTGCTTACTTTTTCTAGTTTGTCAACTATCAAAATTTAAAGTTAATTTAAATTCTGGTGCACTCCGTGTCACTTCTTACTTGAATGTAATTTTGTCCAGGCTTTAAAAGTTAGATCTAATGCTCACATTGAAAGGAAAATGATCAATGCTTTCAAGTCTTTGTGATTAGCGCTGGTGTCTAATCAGTCTATCAGTTCATTATGAGCTATTCTTTATGTATTTGTCTGCAGCCAGATCACATGCAAAGGAAGCAAATATATATTAATATGAAAATATAATTTATTTGCTCCACTGTGTCAATCTCCACTGTTTCCTCTTGACAGTGCTGCAGTTCTCTTGCAGATTTTTCTATATTAATGTGAAACACATCATGCTAAGGAAGAGTGGGAAGGTTGCTTCTGAGGTGCTACTGTGATTTGGCACAAGCTGCCATAAAACTCAGGAATTCTCAGCACATGCCTCTCAGCCTGGAATAGACTTTTAAAAGCTTTCTGCAAGAAAACACAATGCATGGTTCTATTTTTATTCTGAATTTGGGAGAGTGTTAATTTGTCTTATAGCAAATTTGAAAGGACAACTTAGTTCAAATACTTAATTTGTGTTTGAAGCAAGTTATATCTGGAAAGAGAAACCAGTGAAACACTTAAATCCTGTAATGCATCAGTAATGTATATTGACTTCATGACATGAAAAGAACAAACAAAAAGAGAAAGCAAAATGAGTTGTGAAGACCGCTGTTTAACAAGCTAGTTTCTAAAAGCTGATGCATAGAGGTGCCTTGAAATACCATGTGAGGTATCAATCAGTGGTTTAATCCTTGAGGCCACGAGATATCTCTGGCTACCTGTCTAAGGGAAATAGCAGTTCTGTACCTTATCTTCTGGGGTCCCTGTGTGTCATCAAAATATACAGATGTGGAATGTATGATGAGTAGCAAAATCTGCAAACCCATTAAAAACACTGTGGTTTTTGCTGGACTCTAAGCTGACAGCTTCTCAGTGGCTGAGGCTGTCCCAACAGAGCACAGCCATGGGACAGGAGGGGGTTCTAACCTGGGTGATCCATGGTCTAGCTCTGCTGTGGAGAAGTGTGTAGTTCCTGGGATGCAGAACAGCCTTACTGTCTTTTCCACTTCTGTGGCTTTTTGTACTAAATGTCACCAGCTGGGGAGTGAGCAGTCAGTTGCCTCAGTCACAAGGGATAATGAGGCAGAAGGGAGTCATGGTGCCATCCAACCATGACAGTAGGCATATATTTGGGATGTGAAAAGAGTGGGCTGACAGTGAAAGCATCTTCCTGCTCATGTGTCACTTAGCAGATCTGCAGAGATCAAAAGTAGCAGTTTTTTCAATGCCTGTTATATAGGAATAAATGCAAAAAGGCAGTGGCTGAAGCTTGAGGTGGATGTCTGTCCATAATTATAAACCATAACAGACCACACTGCGTATCTATTATAATTCTCCTCTATTGATATTTAATTAAGGCATTAAAAAGGTGAAGTTAATCCTGCAATTACACCATACCTTTCTATACTTGCAGTGCATATTTCCTGCTAAAAAGTCTCAAGTATACTAATTTTACCAATGCCAACAGACTTTACAAATAAACATTCCTATTTTTTGGAGACGGACGCTGTCTTCACCCCTGTGGAAGATGTTTCTTCTGTCCTTGAAGGCACTCACTGGTGAAAAGTAGCCTAAAGTGTAACCTATTACAGGCTGGGAAATTACAGGCAAAATTTAGGCATATAAAATTAAATTACTCATATTACAGTGGTCCAGAGTTAACTCTAGGCTTAATTACCTAATCACCACAATATTCTGCATCTCAAAAGATTTCTTTACATAATCATGAAATATTTTATGTTTTTTGCTACTGCTTAAAAGATGTTTTGATGTCAGGTATCGAGATATGTCTACCTTACAGATTGGCTAAAACTGTACAACTATCAAAGCACTCCTTTACCAACTCACTTTAGCACTTCACTTAACAGACTGCATTGGCTAAGTATTATTTAAGACTTCAATAGTAATAGTGGTTCTTTTAGGAAATGCTATTAAGAATGGAAGTTATCCTAAATCATATTAACTGTCACTGAATAATAGTAACCCATCATTGAATAATAGCAGCAATAAATACAGTAAAATTATTTTAAAGGCATAAGGTAAGGTCTTCATTTTATCTTTTGCAATAGTCACAATATTAATGAATTAAATAAGATTTGTGTTCCTACTGTTTGGAGGATTTTTCATTAGAAGATGGCTCACTGTATTCTTGTGAATGAGTTGTCAGTGACCCACTGGCAAAAAAGAAATCAAAGCAACTAACTTATTGGAATTATTATACTAAAATAGTGCTGTTCCATAATGTTTTGATGTCTTCAATCAGTTACATAGTGTATTATGCATTCTTACTTACCACAGGAACTTAGATAATGTTGAAGTATTTGGGGATAATAATAAATCAAAGAAAGCAGACTGAGAAAAACCCCTCTCTTTTAAAATGTGTATTTGCTTCCCTTCAGGTATGACTCTTTCATTTTTTTTACTTTTTTACATTTCTGTGTAGAACACTTTTTTTATTATTGGACATAACATGGTTTTATTAGATAGTTTATTGCCAATTAATCAGTTCAAGCGCTAGAGAAGTTGCGTATTTCTGCCAAGATATCTATTTCTATATTCAGTCTGTACTTTACAGTTCCCTTAAATTATTAGTGTCTTTTAAAAAAATCACTAGTTACTGGATAATGAGAAAATATAAAGCCACTTATATGATTTGATGAGGATAGAATTAGTTTGGGAGGGATTTAAAATGAATTTAAAACACTTGTTTAGAAAAGTAATAACATTTTACCTCTCCCTGAAGGACTCTCTACCTCAGATTACTGTCTTATACATAAATATAAATATTCCATGAAAGCCCACTGTATGTTCCCTGTCACATGATGGAATTGGTGGTGGGATATACAGTTGCAGCCAGCAGATGTCAGCCAATTATGTCTTTCTCAGAACTGATGTGTTTCTGCCAAGTGCTGGAATCCACCTGGCTTCAGTAGTCATCTAAAAGACACTGCAGTCCTAGTCTATCATTTGGTCAATGAAAACCTTCCAAAATTTTAGTAAAGTATAATCTTTGTTTTATTTCTTACCATACTCCGTGTTCAAAATTGAGGGAAAACTGTCTATGAGAGAAATGCTGTGTGTTCTCTACATTTTATGACTTTCTGCAAAATCTGTTAAAGGACCCATTCAGATTTAGAGGAGCTATCAGCCAAGGGGTGCCCTTTGCCAAAATAAGAGATAACATTCAAAGAGGGATGTAATCTTTATCACTTGAATATAATCCTTTGGGCATTTACCACCACTGCTAAAGTCAAGTAACCAGAGCTGCCTGATGCCTTTGGAATCTGGCCTTGACTTCAGCTTTGCTGCCCTACTTACCTCTCAATGAGTTAAAACATATGTTAGCAAACCAACCAACAGATCCAACAAAGCAGAAATACCTTGGGCAACCTCATCTGTTGCCCGCTGTTGGGTTTAGCAGCAGCTCCTTTGAGAGGAGATGGTCCAGCTCTCTCCTTTGGGAGCTCCTTTCAGAGGCAAGGCCACCCAAAGATGGTACAAGTGGTCAAGAGGATGCTGCAGCTGTAAACAGCACAGATTTGTAACACCCTGAACACACTCTGACTATGCCCATTCCTGGCTGACAAAAACCTGATTGGTATTCAGGACTGCAGCACTAGAAGGAATAGCAGGTGCCCTGCAAGGGACTAGACAGAAGTTGTTTAGCTTAAACAAAACCACAGTGTCCGTATTTCAGATACCATTCCAATGCAGTAGCAATCACCAAAGTCATCCCAATACCTGCATTGAATCAGCAACTGAAAACTCAAAACTCCATAATTATAACCTGTCAGAGGAAGTGAAACACCAGCAAGATCACTGATCTCTGTTAAGTCCCTGCGTTAATGTAACTACAGTAAATTTGGGAAGGATTTTGAAGAAAAATTATCTACCTCGTTGTTCACTCTGGAATGAGGCTGACAACTGGACTTCATGGCCAATTGCAAGGCAAGGGATAAGGTAAAATTAAGTGAAAATCCTTTGAAATTTTCATATTCTTAATAATGGAAAAGATATATTAGGTGATTTATTCATGAAGCAGTACTATTGTGATACATTTTGAAAAAGTCCTTTCCAATCTTTGACCACAAGTTTGTGCCTTTTAAAGAGGTTGCTCCTGCCCAAATCTATTGTCAACCTGCAGATATTCTAGGAGGAGTTTGGGAACCTGTATCTTGTTTTCTGCAATTGTCATTTTGCATATGTTGGCCAGGATTTTCCAGCTGTTGAAATGTTTTAGGTTGTATATAGAGATAGAGATGGTACTAGGTAATTTGTCAAACTGTGATGTGCAATCAGTTGAATTTGGGTGACTCCCAGCTTCTAGAACAGCAAACCCCATCTACTGATAGCAGAGGCAGTAATGACAGTTGTAGAGAAAATAGTGTATAAAGGAGTTCAGCACAATCCACCAGCCCTTCTTCAGGCAGTGGGAATGCTCTCTGCTTTCCCCAGACTCTAGTAAGAGGCATGTGCTTTATTTAATATTTGCAGTCTTCCTTAAGAAATGGTTCTGTGGCAAGAATTGCAGAGAAAAATAAACGAGAAAGAATGCATATGTACTGTTTTATGAGGAGCCTTTCTTAAAGCCTTGGTCCACTAAACTCAGGGAGGTGATTTTAGCTTACTGGGGCAGGTTCAGCTGCCTGAAGTTCACAATGGCACCCTTCTCAGTAAGGCCGAAGAAGCAGTGTGATATTCTAAAGTAATCTCCACTAATTTTTCACTATATTAAGTTAGTTTACTGGGACAGTCATTAAGAGGCAAGCACTTTCATAATGTGTACTCTTTGTGTCTTCACAAAGATTTTCACTGCTTTTTTCCTAATTTAGTATTTTGTTTACTGTACAGGGAGGAAATGGCAGTAGAATTAGGTGTAGAAGTGTTCATGAAGGTAGAAAACTGAAATTAATTCTCACACAAGAGAAAAGTTTAACACACAAACTTTTAAATAATGTTTTCCAACGTAGAAAACAATGCTTCATTATAAAATAGAAACAAGGAAGGACAAGAGCACAGAAAGATTTACTCAAACCCTGACCATATCTTGCACGTCACTTACTAGCTTCACATTTAAATCTGTTGCCTGAAGAATAACTATTTGTTACATTCCTTTCTTAGGAGTAGATTGACCACTAAATATTGTCCACTATTTTAACATGTATTTTTTATTTTTCCAAGTATAGCTACTGCAGATTAGTATTTTTATCTGCTGTAGTGGCCCTGTGAGATCAGGGCAGTGTGAAATGGTGAGTTGTTGTGTCGGTGTCCTCGGGAATCTCTTCCCACCTTGCCTCAGCCAGCCCTGGCACCAGCGACAAGCAAGGTACGGCTCGGTAAGAGGGCAAACCTTGCTGACCCTGTGGGTCCTTGGCTCAGCACTAAGTGTGATCACAACGAGGAAAGAAGAGAGGACTCTGTTGAGGGGTCTGCCACTGAAGTGTATTGGTGCCCTGCGAGGAGCAACCTCACCTCCAGGGAGTCTGCCTTAGCAGAGCACAGACTGCCCTGTGACAACAGCCTTTATTGGGGGGAGGAACAAGGGGAAGGGTTAGGGAAACCACCAGTCAGGGACAATTAAGGAGTGGCTCTGCAGATGAGGGATTTCTCCAGGGATCTATCCTGGAGGGGAGGGAGGGAACAGCTGGGATCCTGACCAACCACACAACAACCTCACTGGAATTTTCTAGACCCAGGGTGAGACCTCAATGTGACAGACAGGACCTGGGGGTTATATAACAAATGATTGACAAATAACTGAAACTTGGGGTAAACCAAGAGGGGGAAAGAACTTAGGAGGGTACATGGAACAAACCATCATAACATGCATTAAACAAATAAAACTGAAACACACCACTACAGTGAGTCCCTAGCAGGAACACTGGTTTGATACACTCAGTTTGCTCTAACACTGGAGGGGGCTAACACACTGTTTTCTGGCAGGTGCCTTCCTGCTCTCTGGAGGTGGCAGCCAGCTCAGTGTCCATGAGTGACCTCAATTTTCACATGCAGGCTTCTCATTGCACATTCACACCAGGCCACTATCATGTTAGCAAATAACCCTGGTATTCAGTGTTTGATAAGCCAAATATTTGAACCAGGTGACATTTGAGCATTTTTACAAAGTTAACACTTTGAATAAGGCAGCTCCCACCATTGCTGGGTTGCTAGAAATTGATTTCTTGTCATGCAAATGGAATGTTATCTACTGCTGCCAAAAATCAGATTTTGGAGATGTCCTGAAAATGATTTTAAACTTATACAGATTTTGCACATATGTTGGAAGATACATACCATTTTTCTCTATAAATAGGTGAAAATACTTACATTTGTCTGCAGGAAATATATATGCTTTGCTCGAGTGTGTAGTTTTACAGTTTGTGCTTTGAAAAGCTGGAATATATGTTTCCTTGGTATGAATTTCATTTTGCTAGTGTACCTCAAGATTATGCCTTCAGTTTCACTCAGAGTAGATTGAGACCTAACTTCTTAATCTGGAGCCTCTTCTATTTCTGCTCATCTCTGTCTTCTTTCAGTTTCAAATGTTTTTCTGTTTGATCTGCTTTTAACTGAGTTTTGTCCACTACCAGTGTCTAGTTTGGCTTTTTTAGATCACCTTTTATAGTTCTAAAACTGTAATAACTTTTTTCACACAGCTGCCAACTATTTGCTTGCATCTGTGGTTTCTTGCAGTGTTACTTATAGACATTTATAAAGAGTGCTGTAAGTACCTATACATACCAGAAATGAGCAATCTAATTATACAACTATGTCACTTTAAAGATATGGTTATGTGTATGAAAGTGGTCAGATTTACTGCCACTTCATGAATATATCATATATTGGATGACTTACTGTGCCCCTTGTCCTACATGGCTGCAGAGCAGTGTTATGATAAATTTATCCAGCTCTGACAGTTGGATCATTTTGAAATGTGAGGACTTAAACTTGTTTTAGTTGAACAGGTATAACAATGTTATTGTTGACATATTAGAGAGAAACAGATATAATTATTCCCAGGTGGGAAGCAAGAGAAACTGTGCTCATATAACCTTACAAAATTCCTTCTTTCCATTGTTTGTACCAAATTGACTGTTTTAATTCAAGTGTTCAACTTGATGATTAAAATAGATATAAGTTCTAAACCCCCCCCCAAAAATAAACCCCAACCCTCTGCCTGTTCCTTGGTAGGGATTGGGACTCTATAACTGTTTCTGTAAAACGTAGTCCACCTCCTCTTTCAGGCATCTATCCCCTGCAGACTTCACTCCCTTTGCCCACTGCACTGTGAGCAAAGGGCTGATATCACATCAACCTGTAATCCTAGAAGTACTCCCTCAGTTGCTCTCTGTTTTCTTTCCTTTCAGTTAATGTGAACAAACTAAGCCATCTAATTAAAAACTCCTATTCCCCAAAAAATTCAATATGTCCTTCTAGCACAAAAGAAAGAACAGCAAAAAGATATTGGTCACATCTCTATCCCCAGTCTAGCGCAGAGATTCAGTTTTCCATGGTACAGGATCGTTTAATTTCAAAGCTTTAAAACATGTTTAACCTAATGCATGTGAATACATTAAAGAAAACAGAAGTTTCAAATGCTCTAGGCACTCTGCAGCATTGAACTTCAAGGTGGTCCCTTAAAAAACCATACCATTGATAGTCATTTTGTAGGAGGGGACAGCTGGTACTACAGATTAAGACAGACAAGAAGTCTGAAATGTCATGAGTAGGGGAAATAAAATAGTTCTGCAACTGACATGACTAATGGGGAGACAAAGCATAGTATTTGGGAGTTGGTAATTTCAGTGCTCAATACTATTGTGTCTATGTTCTCTGAGACAATGTTTCAAGTGTACACTTTTTTAGTACAAAAAGGTGTTTTCGAAAGAACATTCCACAAGGCTGTTACAAATTATGAGAAGGATAAAAAGAAATACCAGTTTTCTTGCTGTTTTCATCTGAAATGTAAGTTTAAAAAAATCTTTTTAAGAAAGCTTACAATAAAACATTAGTGAAAACATCATTGATTTCAGTAGATTAATTAGCATCTTTTAGACTTTTATAATAGCATCTCAATTATGTAACATTACTAAAAGCTTATCTGCTATTAAGAAAAGAAAGTTAGGTTTGGAAAATCATCTGCAGATGTTCCTATGAGACCCTGATTTTGTTACCATATAGCTGTGATTTGACTGCTGCCCTTGGTGCAAAATATTTTGTTGTGGGGTTGTTGCCAGCTCCTCACAGCACAAAACAGTGTTCCTGCTTCACTCAGTTCCCTCTGCTGGATTTCACACACTTGGTGCTTGCAATGCAGGTGTCAGCTCACTCTGCCACCAGCTCTCTAACTTCTGATGTCACCATGTCATGGTTTGACAGTGGCCAAAGGCCAGATTCATTTGCCCTCTCCTGCCACAGCTGGGCAGGGGAGAGAAAAATTAAATTAAGGGTTCATGAGTTGAGATAAGGACCAGGAGAATAACATTCCAAGGGCTAAACAGACTCAACTTAGAGATACAAACTGAATCTATTACTAACAAAATCCGAGGAGGAAAATGAGATGTGAAATAAGCCCTTAAAAAGACCTTTTTCCTCCCATCGCCTCCCTCCTTCCCACCGACAGTGCAGGAGACAGGGCGTGGGGGTTTGGTCAGTTCATCACTGAGGTTTTCTTACACTGCTCAGGGAGAGAAGTCCTTCCCCTGCTGCACCCTGGGGTCTTACCCACAGGAGACAGTTCTCCTTGAATTTCTCCAGCGTGGCTCCTGATCTCACAAGCAGCAGTCCTGCTAAAACCACTGCAGTGTGAATTCTCCCCTCAGGCACAAAACTGCTGTGGTGTGGATCCCTCTTCCATGGGGTGCAGTCCTCCAAGGACAGGCTACTCTAGCCTGGAAGCAAGGACCTTTGACAAATCCTCATGGTCTTCCCAGTACTTCTGGTGCTATTTTCTGTTCAGTGGATATTAAAGGCATGTCCGAGTGTATTCATCCCATTTGTATCCTGAGAATTCACATTTAATTCATGTTTATATAAGGCAAGTAAGGCATCTCAGTCAGTGTCCTTATGTCCTGTGTTGTAATAACTAAATTCAATACAATTAATTGGGCTAGAAACATTTTATTTATAAATGGTTTGAGGGTAGACAATGTCTCATCTTAAAAATGGATCTTTATCTTAATGAAAGCTTTCAGAGTCAAAATGTCAAGGTGACCCTATGGAACATTGTGAGTTAAATCTTTTAGTCAACATTACACACTGAATATACTGATTTTTTTATTTTCTTTTCTTTTTTCCTTGAGAAGACTGTAGTGGAGGAGTGATCCACTCATACTAGTTTTCACTTGGTTTTGGGTATTAAAGTCATATTCCGTTAGTACTGTATTTTTTCTAGATAACATTTGTGTTTGTTAGAACATGTTTGAGAAGTCCTAACATTTTCACTTTTTCTCAGAAAAAAAAAATCTTATTACATTACCTGCCAGACTGAGTGTGAATATTTGATGGCTAATATGGACTTGTCTCACTTTTATTAGTAAATTGTCACTATTTTATTGCCATAATTGTCACAGATTTATAAATATATCTATTTCACTATATCTATTTCACAAAAATATCACTATTTCACATTTAAATAATCAGCACTGTTTACCAATAGTTATGGAACAGCTCAGAAATATGGACAAATAGAATTATGACAGAAGTGTGTCCACTTTGCACTCATATGCCACTGCCATTTTTTCTGGAGACACAACCAAGCTTAATTAATCTCCTATAGATTGCATTTAGGAGGAAATTATAGTTAAACTGTATAGCAAACAAAATCTTGATTTTTTACATAAATATTGTATCCTGACATCCTGAATATGATCAAACTGGAAATGTTTTTTCTTCTCAGTTCTTTAATGCCCTTTGGATCTTCAGCTCTCTGCTGAAAGTCCTTTCCAGGTATGTGCCATTGCAGTTTAGGAAATGTTGAGCTTTCCCAAAAGTTTCCCATGACTTGTCACACAGAAACTTTCCATGGTGCACCTAAGCTTATCATACTTTTATTTTTAAAAATTTTTATGTTATTTTAGCTTCAGCACAAAAACAGTATAAAGAAGAATCAACATTTTAATTTTAGGAGAGTATTGCTTTAGACTGAGAACAAGAGAAAACAAAATCAATATGCAACATTTGTGTTTTCTCTGCTTACATTGACATGGCTGCCTTTCCTTGCTGAGCATTTAGTGATCTAATTAGCAATGATCAAGAAAATGCTCAGTGTTTGTGTAATGGAATTAAACAGAGTTAAGCATATGGAAATCCATCATATAATTCAAATTCTTCTATTCCTTTAAAATGACCTTCATTTGTTGCAGTTCTTTTTAACACGTGTACAGCAAGTGAAATAAAAAATATACATTAAAAAATTTTCCCTTAAGTTCAATAAATATGGAGTATTGGAGGATTAGAGTATAAAGGAACCCGCTGTATAGAAGAATGCAAGAATGCTGTCAATGGCTCATTGTCCTTTCCTACAGGCATAACTGAGAGGAAAAAGGAATTTTTAACATCTTTCGTAAGAGTTAGAGGTATGAAGCAATTTGGTACCACATTTCCTCGGCAAAACAGCACCCAGTTTCAGACAAGGGGGACAATTGTTCGTCTGTGGGTGAGGGAAGAACATTGAACCATGTCTTAGGTTCAGTGGATGGAGTCAGGGGTGGATGGCTGTACCTCAAGAATGCAGCCAACTGTGAGAAAAGAAACAGGTTATTTGTCTTCTGCTTTAGTGAAGCACCACAAAAGTTTTTGTGCCTGTCTGCTTTTTTCTTATGATCTCTTTTATGTATTGTCATGGATTCAAACTACTTCATGTCTTAAAATAAAACCCAATGATCTCCTTTACCTAGAGTTGTACATCTTTGCACTTCTTATGCTAGTATCTGGAAGCATTAGATGTTTCAGTTTAAGTTCATACCTGTCAAAAATTTATAGAACAGGTGATTTTCCTCTGAATGAAACCCAACAGACCCCCTCCTCACAAACAAGACTTTAGTTTCACCAAGAGAACTAGATTGAATTAGAGCAAACATATGAGAGATGAAGGTGGTAAACATGGTTTTGACAGTCATATAGGAAAAAATAATTTAAAAAGTCAATGAAAACTTACCAAGAAAATCAGAAATACAGCTAAATCTGTATGTATTTATAAGACAGCCATGTATTTCAGTAACTGTTTTTTTATCTATCACTTTGTGATTACAGGGACCCCATGTAATTTAAATTCATGTCAAGAAACCACACATGGGAAAAGACTATAGAGATACTTAAAATAGATTGTATAAAGATGAAAAATTATATCAGTGATTCCTCACCTGCATCTCTGTTGCATCTTCTCCTCTCTTTGCTTCATGATTACTGGCTAAGGGCTTTTTTAAAGAAAAACAACACAAAAATTAGTTTTGTTTGAATATCATCAAACTTGCTTAAAAATGCTGAAAATTGACCTTAGTTTCATAATAATTTTCAAAAGTAATTTAATAGCCTTGTACAAAACGGGCCATAATTTCATATGCATGTTCTTAAGCTGCCTAGCATACCCAGATATTTTTGCAGGATAAAGAAATACCATTATAATTACCTACAAATTGTTGAATTTTTACTGTTTGACCTTAATTTTAAACTCTTTAGCTCCACTTTGTGTGATCTCATTTAATACATGGAAGACCTTTGAATGAAACCTGCCTGTTCAGGAAATATGAAACTCAATTAATCTCCAAATGTCATTAATAATTGTGTCCCTGATTCCAACCTACTCTCAAACAAATGCTTTATGCTTTACACAAGTGCTCCCTCTGAACCAAGGGGTCTATTAAGTACAACTGAACATTTCAGTGTGCTGTGTTTTGTTCTGAACTAGAGACCAGATTGCTTAAGCTTTAGTTCTGTACTGCTTCCTGTTCCCAGTAAGATGAATGTATTACCAAACCCACTCTCCTGGAGAACTTTGTAATTTTAGAGGCCAAAGGTATATTTACTCATTTTTGCTGCACAAGACAATTTTAATTTGATTTCAAAAGGCTTAGATAGAGACAAAATTAAACATTAGGCTATTATTAGGCTTTATGTTTACATTTACTCATATAATAGTACATTCAACTTTAATGTGTGATAATGCATTCCCTACTAATTACCTTTCTGCTCACTTTTATGACCCATGTCAGAATTTTATCTGAATATCTTGTAATCATTAATGGGCTTTTTCATTACTAAGTACCTGAAAGGTAGGGACTAAAACAATAAGAATGGAGATAGAGAAGACCATGACTTATAAAGTTAAACAACTTCTGTCACACAGAATTGAGCTGCAATTTGTAAGTATATATCGAGAGTACAAGCCTATAATCTAGTCACTAATTTACACTTTGCTTATTGATTATTTAATTTGATCAAAGAAGTTATTGAATGACAAGATTTATTCTTTTGCTTAGTGATTAGTTTCATTACTGCTTTTGGTGCCAGTACATTTTCTCTCTTAAAAGCAGATGATTTATTTTACTGGGATTTTCAGTTGAAACATTAAGATAGTATTTGCAAGTGTCTGGTTTGCATTCCTCAAATATCATTACTGCAATTTTTTCCTAGCATCTCCTTAGCTCTCCATGACATTTTCAAAATAATTTATTGCAGTTTAATAAATGTACTTTTAGTAATTCCTTTTAAAGTATGGGATGATGAGTGGACAGGTTTTCTTATGTGTATATGTTACATTTCCCAAAATACAGTCTTTTTTTCATTAAAAACTTTGTTGTATTTTACTCATGCTAGAAGACTGGCTATAGATGAAGAAATATTAAATATTCGTATGTTTCAACACCTTTCAGGAAAACAAGGACACTAAAGAACAGATCTCAACAGCTCTCCCCAGTTTTGTCTTTCATAAAACTTGAATAACAATTTATTAAGGAAATGATTGAAGTCTAGAACACTCTCACTAGCTATAAAAGACTTCTTAATACCGTAGTGAAAATTAATGAAGATATAACACATGTTCTCCCTGAAGATGTGTTTTTTTTCTCTTTCGGGAGAGCCTAGCATGCAGTCTCTATTTCGGGGCTAAATTCTAAAGGAAATAAGTTTTAAATAAACAAATATGAGAGAAAATGGGAGAAAAAATGTATAAAATTTCAGACATATATTTTGGACTGTGTGGGAAATTGACACCTCTACTCACTTTCTGAAAGATCCAACTGTGTGCTCCAAGCCTGATGAAGATTCTCTGTGTTCTCTTTCCATTTCAGTTAAAAGCCCTCATGAAGTTTCCCACTCATACTTTACCAAGGACTTTGGAACTACTGGACATCTGGGAAAGCAATCTAAGAAAGTGGCAACTTCAATGTGGCAAGAATCTCTATCAACCACTGGCATTGGGGAGGATATATGTATTTCTAAAGTGGTCAAAATTCTTCAGACTCTATTACAGTATTTTGAGCATGATATTCGTCTTTGATGGAATGACAAATCTTTCACTCATTTGGCTGAAATTCATGACTGTTGGTTTGACTCATCTCTTAATTATTTTTTTAACTGTGGTTTTTTTTGCATAATGGCCCCTTTAATTTTATGTGCAAAAAATTAATTTGAGGTCAGTTTTTGTCTTGCAGAGTTAAGCTGAAAGCAAGTTGTTTTGAACCTTTTACATTTTATATATCTCTTTGCAAGTTCTAACATAAGCTATCAGATTGCATAAAATTCAATAGATTAATCATAGAATTTTATTTTTTGATTTTTTTTTCAAACAATAAACATCATGTTCAAACTTTAGATGCAGTTTAAATGAAGGAATTATAGATTAAAACAAGACAAATACCATAGAGTTGGTAACTTTTGCAGGCTGTATTGTCAATGCAAATCTATAAATGAAAATAAGATAATATTTTTAATTTTGTATTTTTATGTAAAAATTTTGCTTGATTTGTGATGTGCGCAAACTACTTGCACAACTGCTGGTTTACATTGGGTGTCTTCTCGTCTCATCTATACTGTACCTGTGTCATGTAGCTCATCCAAATTTAATTGCATTATAGGGTAAAAAATAAGTAAGAAGGTAACAGTGAAAGGAAAGACCCTCCAAACAACAAAGCTGTGATTTTAATCTTCCAGCAAAGAAGTTGTTTAATTTTTCTGGCACTGCATTGCACTGTAGCTCGTCTTGAGTAGCTTGTCTTGCTAAATCTAGGTGCCTTCCCTCATCAGTTAATTCAAACTCAGTTAATAAAAGAAAACTATTCAAAAGGTTTTAGTAAATTGGTCTCTAAGAGTAATATGTTATGTTTATATGTTTACATACCAATATCTACTGACAGTTATTTCATCTCTTAATCTGAGAAGATATTTCCCTGACAGAAGAATTCTGACTGAAGAAATAGATTTACCCCAGGAATTTAAAACAGATTTTTAATTTCATAGAAATATAAGAGGCGGGGGGCGGGGTGCAGGTGGAGAAAGACAAAAATACACTTGTATAAGCCTGGTATGGCTGGTGAAGATAAAACCAAGTTCAATGATGTATTTTATTTGCTACTATAAGATTATCAAAACTTGTGTTGGTCTGTAGCAATATGCAGGTAAATAAGGGTGATTTTTTAATGCTTTTTTTTTACTGCCAAATAAAATACTACGCTCATAGAATATGTTGAGTTGAAAAGCTCTCACAGGAATCATCAAAGTCCAACTCCTTGCCCTGCACAGGGCAGTCTCAAAATCAGATGTGCCTGAGAGCATTGTCCAAACACTTCTTGAGCTCTGTCAGGCTGGTGCTGTGACCACTTCCCTGGGGAGCCTGTTCAGTGCCCAAGCACGCTCTGAGTGAAGAACCTTCCCCTGATATCCAGCCTAAACCTCCCCTGACACAACTGCAGGCCTCCAGTTCTGTGTAGGTCACTTCTCAGCAGTATAGACATTGGAATAAATCAAACAATATCTCACTGTGGGAAATTCTTTCAAACAAACAGACTAGAGCAGTCCAAGGTATGTTATACAAACAGTGGTGACACTAGAGAGCCCATAGGTCATGAGATAAAGTTAGGATAAAATAGTACAGGAAAATCTCAGTGTCCTCAGCTCTTTCCCAGTTTAATCTTCACAACTGCTTCAGAAGGAAGGCAGGAATATAAATATCAGTTACTGTAGTTTGAGAGTTGTTCTGCAAGTCAGCATTTCTCATCATATGAAGCATCACTACGAGTGCTGTTTCTAGTCAAAGTAATTGTGTTGGACACTCCCTTGCCTACCTGGCATACAGAGGCACAATTCCTCATGCAGAGAAACGTTTATGCTCCTGCTCAGTCTTAATACAATTGTTTTAGTGAAGTTATCATTATCCCATATTTTTCTATGTTTTAGTCCGTTTGGAGAGATGTTTTAAATATAATTCTGGGAGGAAGATTGTGACATTTTTTTAATGACCAAAAATACATCTTCAACTTTTTCCTTGTTGGAGGTTTTCACATTACATACAGTTATTGCTTTGGATCCAAATTACATGCATATCACAGAAAAATCAGTATAATTAGTTAAATATAATGCATTTTATTAACATTTTATTAGAATTTTATCAGGAAATTTGAAGCTGGAAAAAATGAACTAAATAAGGTTCTTTCCAAGAGAAAAAGTTAAAAATCTCTTGATAACCCAAGCAAAACATTCTGTATAGAATCCATAGGTAAACAGTGATAATTATATCCTTCCTTTTTGTTAAGGTGATCATTATAATGAAACTAATTAAATTTTTCTATTTTAGTCAAAACCATTATAATGAAAATATTCTGTATCCTTGAAACAATAGATTTTTTTTGGAGACAGTGTCAGATATTTTCAAAATAAATAGAAACAATATACTTGAAAAAATAGAAATGTTTAAAGGAGACAATTTCAAGATTTTCATGCCTCACAGCAAAATACATAATTTTATTCTCCTTTTGTCTTTTGTGGATTACAAATCTTTATTATACTTATGCAACTGCAAAATGTTAATATCTGGATTTTAGTCAGTGGGTTCAAAGGGATGCTTTGCCTAAAATCAAGTGATAAGTGGGTGAGGAATACTTTAAACATAATGCATAAACCAAAAAATATATATAAACATACAAGTCATTAGGTTAAATTAGAGCATTACAAAGGCTACTCCAAATTAGGCTAATTAGTGAAGGATTCAAAAGAACTCTGGTGCCAGCTCTGGGACTGTAAAAGGTTGCCTAATCTGACAATATCTATTTAAAGTCAGTTATACAAATCAGGGCCCAGAATATTTTTATGGAGCAAAGCAACCTCAAAGTAGCCAAAAATCTGCCCTGGAGACTTAAAATTAAAGCAGTATATGCGTTCTCTTCTGTTTGTTAGGATTTAGTTATAAAACAGATGGATTTGATTTACTTTTATCCAGTTTTATTGAAAATACTCTTGACTTTTTTTAGCAGATTTGTTTAGGGAGCCAAATATGAGCTATTTGGGGAAACAAAATACATTTGTAACTCCTCTATATGACTTTCTTATTTTATGTCCATATAATGCAGCTTGATTGCTTCCTTGCTTTGTTTCTCTCTCCCCATCTCCACCATCTCACTCTGCCTTTAGTGGAAAATCATATTAACTAAATCCTGTTAATCTGATACTGGAATAAAAGTATGATCAAAACTCAAGAGACTAATTCTGATCTATGGAATTTGATGGGAGTCTTGTAAGGATTTTTGAGAAGTTCATAAATATTTCCATCAATATTGTGAAATTTATGAGACTGTATACTTACGAGACAGACTTATTCCACATATTTCTTTATTTCTTTATGTATTTATTTAATTATTCTTCTGGTTTGGATATTAAAAAAAGTCAAATTGGCAGATATTGCAAAAAGAAAACTTAATTTTCTTGTTCTATATATGTTCCAGTTTTTTATACATTTTTTTTCACTTTTAAGCTTTCTGTGATGTTAAGAAATAAAAAAAAAAATCATGTAAAGACTATTCTGTGCTGTTTTGCTGCATTATTGCTTCATACATGAGTAAACTATTCAAAACCAA
This sequence comes from Sterrhoptilus dennistouni, assembly GCA_013397095.1. Lineage (NCBI taxonomy): Eukaryota > Metazoa > Chordata > Aves > Passeriformes > Zosteropidae > Sterrhoptilus > Sterrhoptilus dennistouni. The sequence goes on along the minus strand of VWZU01008214.1, from coordinate 73,447 downwards.
GTTTATTTGCCTTTCCCATCACTGGTTAGAGAGCTCAAGGTTTTAGTAAATCTCTGATTGTACAGTCTGTTTTAACTGAGTGCTAACTCTACCTTCACGTTCTCTACTCACCACTAGTTAAATATTAGAGAATTAGGAAACGTATTTGTAGGGAAGACAGGAACTAGGCAAAGGTAACTGCATAATAGCTTCTTCAGAGTCACAGTATTTGTCATTTAACAAAGGATGATCTAGCTGCTTCATCTTGTATAGACAATTTTGAAATTACAGAAATTTCCATAAGCAAGGGAAGAAAGATCCCATGACTTAGGACAGTGTTCCTTCTTTTTAAGTGTTTAGCTCCAAAACCCTACTGGAACCCAAATGAAACCCAAATATTTTACTGATATTGTTTCATAAACAAGTTAGCTATTCCTTTCCATCTTTAGTTTTCAAATGTTTACTAGGGGAAGAGGTGTTGAAGATTAGGCACTGAAGTTCCTTGGGATCTTGTTACGCATTGTTGGATTGTGAAAAAAATATAACGACTCGGCAATGTAGTGACATAAGAATAGAAATTCAGAGTTCATTCTCTTCTCTGATTTCAAGTCCTTCTGTGAGCTTTCCTTTTAAAATATGGGTGAGAGCTAAAAGTTCCTGAGAAAACAAACACAGTGTGGCTGTCACTGGTGAGTCACTATCACACAGTTCTCTTCTTCTACCAGGGCAATTCATTCCTTTGCACACAGAATGGGGGTGGGGAGGTGGAGCAAAAACCCAAATGACATGATATTTTCTAATGCCAGGCAGTTATGTAATTTATACACAGGTAAATGGATTACAAAGTTATTGGGACAGACAAGATATCAAACATTAGTATGCTGATTCTGTTTCTGAATCCTTAAAAAAATACTATATTATCCATTATTCTTACAGATGGCCAGTTTGCAAGGTATCTTTTAAAATATTTTCCTTTTTCTTGAAATGTAGCTTCAATTAATTCCTTGAGTTAGCTTATCAATAAAACAGACTGTTTTAAATGTAGGAAGACAAATTTAAAAAAAATTTATTAAGCACATTCAAAAAGGTAATTTGCCCTCAGGTAAGAAGTAATAACAAGACAACCATCACAGTTAGTTGCTCATTTAGCTATAGGGAAATGAAATAATTTCTAGATACTAAAGAAGCTGTTTCTTGCATTGGAAAATACACATCCATGCATGTTCATGTCTATCAAAAATAATGTGAATATTATTATACCTGACATAATATGCATTCTGTAGCACTATCGATTTCCTCTGTCTGAACCTCAAAGACAGGTGAGGAAATTTATAGCCATGGTAAGACAGATTCAAAAGAAACTACTGTTAGCTTTGTCTGTGTACACCAAGAATATGGTGTACATGGATATGGCGCATTACAATTATAGTGTATTAGAATATGTCTTTGGAGCTGCTGCCGGTGAGCTCTTTCACCGAACCTTCATTCAGGGGTACAGCTCGGCACCTTTCTGATCTTGTGGGTCTGGCCTGAGGCAGAAACATGGCAAACAGCGTGGAAGAAGAAAGGAGGACTCCCACATGGGCTTAACTAGGCTTTATTCCACCCAGAGGGCTGCCCACGCCCAAAGTGAGGTTTTGCCCTTGGGTTTTGGCTTAAGTACAGGGGGCATGTAAAGGGGCAGGGGATGATCTAGAATCAATCCTAAAACAGGGGGAGTAATCCAGAACAAGAAGACAATCAGTAGAACAATCTTATACATAAAAGAGAGAGGAGAACTGAGAACTTGCCCAATCACCTCACAGCCCCACCAGAATTTTCCAGGCTTCTGGGCAGGGTTGCAGAGTGACAGACAGGACCCACCACAAGGGAAAAAACAACAGGGGTTTTAACATTGGGATAAGGGACAAACCATTACAAAACAAGGAACAAAAGCATTCAGAACTTTGGTAAAGCTCAAATGCACCACAACATGTCTTTAATATTCTGGGCACAACTTTCTACTTGAATAAAAGGAATCCTTGAGAAACAGCATGTAAATCATTCATGAATAGAGCTTCTATTTTCTTTTAACTTGTAGCTATTTACTGTAAATAAGGAAGGATAATCTCTCATGTAATGTGATCATTGTCTAATTGTAATACAGAATGGGTATCTTTCAGCATATTGGGGATAATATTGTTGAAATTCTGTAAAGAAAAGCTGAGCTAAACTAAAATATCCCTCAGAGAAAAATTCTTGAAATGAAACATGGCTTAAGTGGGTATTTAGTTCTTAACAGTATGAATGATATGGAGGAAAAAAATATTACTGAATTTTTTTTTCTTGGTGCTGAAAAAATCACTAGTTAATGATAAATATTAATGACAGGCAAATTACACAGTTTGGATTAATAAATCAGATCAGCATTTATATTTTTAGTAATAAATACTGAGTACAATGCTTCTCACAAAGCTAAATATAACTTAAAATTTGTTTGGGAAATTGCAATGGCACTGAATGTCCAAGTATGAATAGTATTAAAATTGCCTCACATAAGCTGTGTGAGGCAGCCTAAAAGACTGTCTTGAAATCAGTTCTTTGGAAAGTCTTGGGGGATAGAAAGGGATATCAGGTAGGATTTAAGAGAGAATATCATGTGCTTTACACTACATAATGTTGAAAAAATTGAGGTGGGTCTTAAAGGAGCCACAAGAACAATTCAGAGTCTAATAAAATAAGTCGGGTCTTAAGGTCATAGACATCCTATTTGGCTAAACAAACATTAAAGCTAATATCAAATCCTTAGATGAAATGTGAACAGCCCATCAGGCTCTTGTGCAGAAATACAATTACCCAAGAGATGGGTTGAATTCACAACTTTAAAATGTAATCATAACTAAATATATCTATGGAAGATGTTATATAGTTCAAATAGAAATTACAGGTTTAATGCAGAGATTTTCAGGGGTTCCACATGGGCCTGTTTGTACAGGAAGTCAAGCCAGCCAATCATATGGGTCCCTTGGATTTTGAAGAAGATGCTCAAGGGCCAGAAAAGCAGTTAACTCCAGCAAGTGATCCTTAGAACATTATTGTAATATTGAAAAGACAGTATTGAAACTACATACCCCTAACAATTATTCTAAGCGATATGTAGTTTTTTACTTCCAAGTTAAAAAGAACAAATACTCAGTACATACCCATTTGGCTCAGGCAGCAGCTTTGGCTTTGCTTCCAAAGGATTTTGGAATATGTTTTGGATAAAGATATTAGAGCTATAACTGTCTGGAAGAAACCATGTAACCCTTGCCCACTGAGGGTCAGCATAGAATTTTATTTTGTAGAAATTTAATTTATAAATACACAGCTATCTTTGAAATTTCAGTCTGAGATTGCATTTATTCCTTTAGTTATACTGTAAATTAGGGGAGAGAATAATCTAAAAATAGTCTTGGGTTCACCTCAGCAGGTAAATCTGTTCCCTGTTTCAGTTCAGTATCTGCATCTGGTTTTAGACTAGAATAGAAAAGCAGAACTGGGTTTATAGGAAAAAACTCTGCAGAATTTATTCAATTATGCAGAGATATGAAATGGTAGAGGGTAGTGGTTAAAAAGCTGAGCTCTTGTGGGTACCTGAATTTCAGCTGCAGTTCCATACTAATGTGTTGAGGACTATTTGCTTTTACACTGGAGGGGTTCATGGTTGCTCCAAAACACTGAACAACTTTTTGGGTGTTAGACACATGCTAGGAAAATGAGATACAAGAAGACCTCTTCATGATTTAAATTAATCAAGGCTCACTAACTCATCCTCAGGACAGATGCCACAGTGTGGCTCATACCCAGAAAATTAAATTATTTTTGCTTAAAGGAAAAAAACATAGATATCTTAAGTCATATTGATTGCCAGGAACAGTTACTATGTTGTGTTGTCTTGCCAGACCCTTTCCAGGAAGAAAGGATGAAGAGTGTGCTAACATTAAACAGTATGGATGACTATGACAGTGACTAAGGATGTGTCTTGTTTCTATCTCACACAGAAATAGTCTGACTGTAGAGACCTGGCCCCAGCCTTCTCACAGACTGTGCTAGAAAAATACATCTGTGACATATCTGCATGGCATTTTAGTGACTGTTCTGTAACTTCCCAACAACAGTTCTTTGCACAGATATTTCTGTTCCCAGTTCAGACACTCTGGTCCAGGTACATAGTGAAGGGAGTCTGGGAACCACAGCTGTGAGGAACACAAATGTGACTTTCAGCCTGGGTGGCTCCTGAAATCTGTCACTTGATCAGGATCTAGCTTTGGCTTGTTGATCTCAGGGAACAAGCTGATGTTACGGAAGGTAGAGAAGTACTGAATATGTGAAAATATCCACAGCTTTTTGAGAATGAGGAAATATATAGGAGGACATTGTCCTACAAGGCAGTGCTGAGAAGGAAGAAAATGGGACTGTAAATTGAACATGAACCAATTGAAACAGACTAGAGGCAAGATTAACCACCTGGCAAAGCTAAGTGAACTTTTGGTTCACCCAAACTTAAAATAACCCCTCAACTGTTTTTTTTTTTAGTAACCACTGATATGGCAGGCTGATATTCTGCCTGCTCAGCACTCTATGGCCTGTGGCTAAGAGACTTTTTATGCCCTGAAATCATTACCCAGGAAGTGCAACCCAAGTAATCACAGTTCATGAGTGTCATAAGAAAATTAGCACATACTAATCATATAATCACTCTTCATTTAAACTCTCAGTGGTTAGAAGCTTGTTTACCCTGTCATATACTTGGTAAAGTTTTTAAAATCTGCAATAGTTTTTATATTAAATAAGTGAAGTTATCAGGAATTTTTTTTCATTTCTCAGTAAAATCTGAAATATTTTTGTTTGCTCATTTTTGTCTCTGATAGGGTGAGCTGCATTTAAACAGAAAATTGGTTTGGTAACTTCTTGGAATGTTAGTTTGTAGTCTGTTGCGACTATATGGTCAGGTTTTTTATATTAACAACATACTAAAATATTAATGCAAAAACTTTGGAGTATGCTTCAGAGATTTTTCTTGTTAAGAGTAATGAAATTTGGTACTTATGTTGCATTAAATGTTTCCAACTTTTTTCCCTATGTATTTATATATGTGTGATGTAATATATAAGGATACAGGTTATGGCTTTTTGGAATCTAAAAGTTATGTACATATTAAACCCAAGTTTAAGGCATCAGGCATGCAGACAGGGAGGACTATGTACCAAGTCTTGAAAGAGTGCACCAAAATTTTCAGGTTACCCTTTTTTATTCCGAAAATTCTGTGTGATAATTCACAGCCACACCATAGGTATAAAACCTGGGTGTATGAACACAAGTTATTGGGAATGTGTAAGAGAGAGGCTTTGATAAAGAGGAGAGACTCAGATTATTAATCTGATAGGTGTAATAGCAGATGCACTAGGTGTTTCTCTTATCTCCATGGTACAGCCTACCTAAATCTGGCAAAGAAAGGTGTAGCAAAATGTTAATTTCTTCACTCCGAGGCTGAGGGTTAGGCCAGGATTTAGCTGCTACTGTTATGGAAAGAGAAAAGACAAAAGAGAGGAGGAGAACCAGAAGAAGCACCACTTCTGTTTGCTGTTCCTGCTGTCGGAGGTAGGGACAAGGGAGAGCCATACTGCTGCCTTGGTTCAGTGCAGCACTTTCCATTCTCAGCATTCCCTGCAGCTACAACATCCTCATGGTGTTTCCAGCAACAGAATCTCCCTGGGCTTCCCAGGCTATACCAAATGGAAAGTAGGCAGTAAAACCTAATCCATTTTGCTACACTTATAACTCTTTTAACAAGGATAATTGTCTCACTGGTTTAGGGAGTCAGGCAATACCAAATCTCTTCCTTTCTTGCAGTAGCAGTAACCTCAGTACATGCTGATTTCTCAGATACTGGGGAATCATGAAATCAAGCTACTAAAAGCAAGAAACATTGAAAGACCTTGGTTTCTGTTTGGAGCTTCATTTTCTTCCCTTCCTGTTGTCTGCAGAAACATTAAAGTACAAGGTGCAGGTTCTAACAAGCTACACCACAAGTAGTTTTATTGAAACACTTCTTGAATGGTTAGAGAAAACCTGTTGCTGTGTGCATTTAGGGTTTTCTGAAGTTCTGTATGATTTTTGTTATTAAGTTTCTGCAATGGTTCATTCCTACCCCCACCCCGCTTTCCTTAATCACTGTCGTTATCCCACATAATAGGCCTGGCTCTCTCCATTGTATCTCCTTAACAGACCTGTCCCAGTCTATTGTATACCTACGGTATCTTATCTATTGACACACCCCAGTGTTTGATGGCCCTGGCTGAGCCAGGTGGCTCAGCCAAGGCCTCAGGTATCCCCACCCCTTTTACCCTAAAATGGCAATGTCAATGCCCCCTGTATCTAAATCACTCCCCCTCATTTCCATCAGTAATGCCCCTGTACTTAAGGGGAGGTAAGAAAAAAATAGACACTCCCACTCTCACACTCATGCTTTGGGGCCTTCGCCCTGAATAAACACCTTCCTAAGTAACACCAAGTGTGAGTCCGCTCCATTCTTCCAAGCAAGGTCACGTCTCTGTCTGAAATCTGGACCCAAAGGATTAACTTGTTTATATGTATCTGAAGAGCAGAGCTAGCTGGAGAGACAAGCTCGGAAGGACCATAAAAACCAGTGACAATATCTCTGCCTTTTCCCCCCCTTGCTTAGCAGCCTCCTTGCTGGCTGACTGAGCACCTGTGGTTCCACATTTTCTGGAAACCACTTCCTTTTCTCTTGATTGTCTTACCAAAGGGAAAACAGAAGGAAGAAAAAGAGCAAAGAAAGCACTAACACAAAATAAAGATAAATTTTCCCTCTAGGCTCAATGTAGAAAAAATACCAACTTACAATCTGTTTTCTGTTCATAAGAATTTTGCTAATATTTCTTGTCTTTTGTGTGTCATCCTTGAAAATACCGCAGAACATACAGCTGGAGATGTGGTTCCAGTCAGTGTTGTACATCTTCTATGAGGACATAAAAGTCAGGACATTTCCTTATCAGCAGTGACATCACTAATTACTGCATCTTTTGTTGCCCCAGTTCCATCAGCAGAAGCCAAGATTTTGCCAATGTTAACAAAATATTCAGTATTTTATATTTGATAAACTTTAAGTTTGCTGAATTTGAGTCTCTTTGAAGTTCAATGATTTTCATAAAGGCAATTCTTTTCTTTCAAGACAGAAATAACTAATACATAGTAATTAGGTATTTTTTAAGATTATAGGAAAATAAGCCTTATTAATGATTAACATTTTCTAGTAGACTAAATAATTTTACTGAGGAAAATTCATTTTTGGACACAGATATCTTGCTGACATTCTAGTGTTATCAAAAGCCTACCTATATTTGTACATGCTTTTTCATTTTTATAGGTGTATTGGGTTTTTTACAAAATACTTTATGTCGCCTTGCTGACCTTACCTCTACATAAATGTATGTCAGCATTCTTGGCTTAGAAATGTGAAAAGGATATTGAACATATCATAAAATTAACATGATAAATCATAACATGTTCATATAAAAAACACAAGCATTTGTATGTAGAGGTATTGACACAATTTTTCCCTGCAGGTATACCATGACAAAGTAATTTAGCACAGTATTTCTTAGATTTTTATTTTTTTTTAGATTTTTACCTTCTACTTTTTCTTTTAGGTTGAACTTCTTGTCCCATAAGGAAGTGTAAAGACTACTAGAACACTTTAAATCTGTGTTTCTTACTGGTACATGTTTGGATGTCTTTTGTGTGCAGTTAAGCTGAATTTCCTGGTTTTAAAAAGCTTTTCTTAACAATTGCAACACTACTGGGATTTTTCTCTTAAAGCTAAGAACATAGAATCATCATTTTAGTTGCAATTGTTTAATTATGTCCTTAGATGTAAAAAAACACCATAAAATGACTGAATAAGAGCCCCTGAGACAAAGTCATCATGCAGTATTTCTAATAAACTTAAAGTAATGTCCTCAAAAAAGTTAAATTCCTAGTTCTCAGGAAACTTATTCCACGTGTTTAATATTGAGAATGGAATATAAGTTCATATTTTTGACAAAAACAAAAAGAATAAATTTCCAATCGAATGCAAAAGAAATTCACTTTTACTTAAGGAAACATGAAGAGACACCAAACAGCCATGTACTGAGTTTTACATTTCCTGCCCATTCTCTTTGACTCTCTGCTCAATGTTCTGCTTTAATCAATCTACCTTTCCATTGCTTTTGTCAAAGGACCAGTAAACTGCACCTTCAGCAATCAGCAATCTATTCAGGCTAAGAAAGTTTGTGATTGTTTTAAAATACTGCATAGACAAAGTATTTCCCGTTAAGTGAAAGGCTATTTTCCCTTTCTGTATAAATCTATGACTATTGACCACCTCGTAAAGGCTTCTACCATATTAAATACAACCATGACAGTGCACAGAGTAATCCATTATTTTGTAACACCAATATAGGCTCTGGGGATGAATTTATTGAACTTTAAAACAGAATGTAATCAACAATCCATTTCATCTGGCTGCATAACACCCTTCTACCAATCACCCAGTAAAGCTGTCCTGTTTCACTTATCCTGTCCCATTCAATGAACTGTAAGTACATCTTTGCCTAATGATAAGGGCACTGGGGGCCATATATAATTCAGAGGTTTCTTGAAATGCATCAGCCAACTGTCCTGATATGTTAATCCATTCACTGGAGGCTTTCATTTGATGTCTAAAGTAAATCCATGTTTGTAAGCTTCAGCATCATTATCATTATTGTAAAAGAAGACAAAAATGAAGCAGCAGCAGCACTGGTACTAATGACACCTGAGAACTGGTCTTGCATACTATGAAAGCTAGTCTGTATAGTTCCCAAATGCAAAAGAAATGAATGAACTTTTGCATAGCATTTCAAAACCACAAAGGAATACTCTGTGCTAAGCTTTTCTTTAACCTAGCTGTCTACCTTTAAGAAACATCTGTCTAGTTACTAGAAATTCAGAGTATCTTGAGAAAATAACTCTCTCACAGTGGGTAATATTCAGTCCTTTCACATGGTAGAGCAACAGAGAGCAGAATATAGTTGCAGAAAATTTAATTTAATCATAAGCTACTATCCATCTGCCAAATGAAATATTCTCCAATGCCTTTTGCACATACAAATACAAAAGAATGAAAAATGTTTCTTGCAAGAAATTTAGGTCAATCAATTTTTTACACTTTTCTTAAGCTAGCAAAAAGCTTAGTCACTAATGAAACTAGTAAACAGACTATCATGTTTCTAAAATAAATTGAAAATCTCAAATGTTAGTTAATTTAAATCTATCTGTTCATATTCAGTGATCAGTACAGAGTTTTACAAAGTGTTGTATGATGTAAAATGGTATCTTAATTAAAAGCAGAGCCAAAAATCGCTAGAAATATTTCTTCTGTCTCCACCCCAGACTCAAATTCTGTGATTTATTTAGTCCAGCTGGTGTCACCCATCTATCAGAACTTTCTTTAGCCTCCTGCAGGAGAAGTTTGCTGATCAGAACAATTGTAAAGTTGAGAGCTCAAATGTATTATCCTTGTAAAAGGAGGAATAGGCATAAAGGTCCTTTAAACTCTGTGCCAGTCTAGCCTAGTCTTAGTTATTGATAGGTGTTGCTTTTCTTACAATTCTCACAAAGTCAGTTCTCTCAAAGGTGCTTAAAATTTTATAGGCTGGCAGGGGAACCCTTCCCAAGATCATATGCGTCTATGGATAAGGTGCATTACCACTCTTTGGCATTCTCCATGCCATATGCAAAGCAATGGGACAGCTGGTGCAAACCGCCAACAAAATTCAGGCTAATTCAGCTGAAGATTTTAGGGATGATATTATTGATACAGGTCAAAGAAAACACTTTTTTTTTCTGCTGAGTGATTTTTAAAAATCTCTGTAAAGAATATAAAACCCTGATTGCAACCAGGACTAAATTCATGCTTGCAGAATATTTTGGGGATATATAGAATTTAAAGTATATAACTTTACTAATGGTAAAGTTGTTCTTCCTTGAAAAAGTCTGTTTATATATCATTGCTTTTCAGAACCTATTTCAGTGCAGAACAAGACTCATTAAAATTTGTTATAAAAGTTAAATATAAGTTAAATAAGCAGATAGAATAATTCATAAGGCTATAAGATATAAATTTAAATTTGGATTTAAATGATTGATTATTCATTGGCCAACTGAAAATTGCCTTCGAAGAAAACTTAAAATTGTTTTACCTCAAATTGTATCTTTAAAGTCTCCAGCATGCATTGAAGCAAAATGTTCAGCGGGATTCTCCCACTGGCAGCAAAGCACAATCTCTTCTCCAGTTGCCAGCAGAGGATGTGAGTTAGAGAAATTCAAGGTCTGGGAGTGTGAGGAGGGAGAAAGGAAAGAAGGGCAAAGAGACACTTATGGTGAAACCAGGCCAAAACTTCATTTACTCTTTCCTGGGAAGTAGTTTTCCTCACTGAGCTGGCCCTGAGGGACTAATCTAATACAAATAAAATACAAATACTCAGTTTGAGGTTGTGTGCAGGCCTTGAGGGATGCCAAAAAGACAGATTAAAGAAGGAAGGAATATCATGATAACAGAGCATTTGAGCCTTCTGGCTGAGATCCACAGATGGGAATGTGGACTTTCCAGTGAGCTAGTGCTGTAAATCTGCAGCTGATCCATCTGTAAATGACCACTTGCCTGGGCTGAGGACTTAAAGATAGCTGGTTGTGATGCTAGCTTTACTGCTTCTTTACTGACCTGGTTTGCTGCTGGCTACTGAATCTTGTATGTCTTAAATCATGCATGCTAGGCCAGGAGCAGCCAGCTGAATTTTGGTCACACCATTCCCAAACACCTTCACATTTAGGTTTTGGATCAAGAGTTGTGTTGAAAAGATATTTCCTAATGATGTCAAAGAATCAGAACATCCTTTCTTGTCTCCCCCCAAAAAAAAAAAAAAAAAAAAAAAAAGGAGTAAATTCATTTGTGAATAGAGAGCCCACAGTTCTATGGCTAGTTACTCAATTCTGTGAGCAAAAATCATTAATGAGAAACAGATTAATTCAAACTCCTTATTGATCCAGTTCTAACTCAGTGTGATAGGTATCCCTTTCTTCTGAATTTAATGGAACTTGGATTAAACTGGGAATAGATGCTAAAAAAATCAGGCAGCATAAAAATGTCTTGTCTTCAGTCATAGCTACATAGCTACCAAAAAACTTAATTTTAAGACATTGAGGATCATATACAAAATATTATTCCCGTATGTCCCAGGTACTTTTGAAGCACATTTGAAGAGAAAATTGTGATCTGCTGGCAGTCATTCCACTGCAGTAAAAGTAGGCTAACTTCATCAAGTGTGTTATTTGCTGTGAATTATTCACTCTGCTATTGTTACCATGGTTACAGTTGTGTTACTTATCCTCATATCATCATTATTATTTTTTGTAGTCATTATGCTTACACTGCAAATGGTATTTTATTTTTTTCTGATCATGCCATTTGCAACATGAATAAGAAACAAGGTTTTCACAGGAACATCAATATTGATACTGTGTGGAGTGTGGCTTTGGCATTGACATTAATGATCCTTTGCATTAGTGCAGCATGACACTCATATAAAGCACCTGATCAACCTTATTTGGCTGCTTTTGATTTCCATACTGATGCCACTGCATAAGGTAACTAATGAAGGCACCATAAAAATAATATCAATTCTTGTATTACCATATCTCAGTGTACCTTATCATTACTGTAAAATATTGTTTAAAGGTATAATTAGACCCAACTGTAGTAGGATAAATGTATCTCATGAGAATATTAATGAGTTAAAAAACAAACCAAAAAATGTTTATAGTAAAAATTGTGTGCCTTTTCAGTTATTTTCACTTTCCTATTATTCCTTTTCTGATTGTTTGCTAGTCTAATGACCTCTCACATAAATTAGCTTATTCTTCAATGACAAATAACTACTCACCAGAGGTTTTGCAGTTCTCTGGAAGACAAAGAAACCAAAAGTTGAATGTACATCTTCTCAACATTTTTTCCCTGGGGAAAACAAAAAAAAAAAGGAAGTCAGGATTCACCACATTGTACAGGTCTCTAAGCTGAGACAATAAAAGTTCTAATGCAAAATGCAGTAAGATGCTGAAATCACTTCTGAAATTGCTAGAAATGTTTTAAGTGTTGCATATTTTGTAATCTCATTGAGAAGATTTTATTCACTATATGGATATTGAAGTTAAGGTCTTCCTTAATTCTTTTAACTGCCTACATTTAGTCAATTGAAGTCAATATTGAATATCTAGATAGCTTAGGTCATCTTTATCGGCAGTGGAGGAGAAGAATAACTTTTGGATATGTAATTATATGTCCTTTGAGAAGTGTCAGCTTAACTGCAAGCCAGAAATATCTATCTCTATCAAAATCAAAAATGAGATATGAATTCCTGAAGTAAAAGGAGACTAATTCTACCTACAAAATCTGTCTGTTCATAATGAAGATGCTTTTCTATCTCTTTTTTGTTGTTTGTCTTAGATCAACCAAAGCTTTGAAATCACTATTGCATTGTTAATCGCATACGCTTTTTATTGATAGATTATCAACACTTTTCTTAAAGTCCATGTCTGTCTTTTTTATTTACTTGATTTGTCAAATCTGTAAAGATATTAATCCATTACAATTAACCAAGAGTAAATTTGATGTCTATGTAGCGAGTTCATGCTTCTTCTTACTTCTGAAATTTTGATTTAATAAAAAGTTTCAGAGGATGTGTTGTCTATAGCACTCAATAACACAGTCACACAAATACAGTATGGATAAATCTTATAGATAAGACTCTAAAACTCCTATTACAGCAAACATCAAAATCCCTCCCTTTGAAAAATTTTACACTGACCTTTTTTTCTTGGAAATAGGTCCAGGAGTGCAAAATGAGGGAATTGGGAAAAAATGACAATGGCAGTAATGTACCTCAAGCTTCTTCACATCAATACCTTAACCTTTGGGTGGACAGAGTTTGCTATTTGTGTTTTCAAATAGTGTACAGGAGTAAGAAAAGGATCTAAGGGGATAGGTGAATTTTGCTAAACATTATGCTTCACTGTTAGCTCAGGGAAAAAAAAAACACACAAGGCTGAAGATGACTTGAGAAAACTACAGTTTTAGGCTTTAATTTTAAAGGTTAAAGAACAAAATATATATATTTTCTTGAATATTATTCCTATTCCACACAGAAATGCCTTTATTCTATCTACAACTCTGAGTTTCAAACAGATGCTTTACTTTGAGGAATCAGGAGTAGAAACCAGATATGGCTCAGAAAACAAAAATGAATAAAACATTCAGGTTCATTCTGCCTGCCATTTCTTCCCCTGTAGAAAAAAAAAATAAACTGGTCTGGTAAAAAGAAATCTGTAATGTATTGGTACTCCTGTCAATAATTTCTTCTGCATGTGTCCACCAGACCTTTAGTTCCTTGTAGGCCACTAGAAACAGACTAATATAGTTTGATTTCTGAGAGTCTGTACAGTCAACTTAGTTATCAGTAATGACATTTGATGGGCTGCTTGTTTTCCTTTCCTCAGGAGTCCTCACACATAGATTTTAGTCATTATGAAGGGATATGTATGTGTGCTATAGCAGTGAGAAGTCATCCTCTGAAATGTTCAGAAACACAGGTGGTGCCAAGGATTTATCTTTTACATGTGCAGAGCTCAGTGGCATATAAATAAGTAGGTCAAGGTACCAGGCTGCTGGATGAGGTGACCAACCTCGATCACCAGCAGTCCGTTGAGTGGGATCATCAGTGCATATAGGTGTCCTTTGCACTTACTGCAGACACTGTCATTATTCTTGATACTCACATAGATCCAAAATTTACTCTTTCATTTCCATACTTTTCTCATGCTATAATGAAATGCAGCTGTGGTAACTTCTGTTCTGGAAATTAAAGCAATCTGGTCTCTATGTGTTTCCATTCAAGAGCAGAGGATGGGAGAGTCTGATTGATGTTTGACAAAGCCAAGAATATTTTCCCTCTGGTTTCCTTGTTTTCTAGTATAATTTGAGAAGTTGCAGTCTAATATTGGATTCTAAAGCCATGGTAACTTCTAGGTCTCCAAATAAAGCAATGTTCAATGTCTATAATTCAGATATCTTTGGCAATCACCCTCTCTTCCAAGTGTAGTGGCCAGTATGATTCTGTAGGTGAATATTTAATGGGAGGTCTCCTGTATCTTTCTTTCTATACCTTTTTTAACTTTCAAGCGCTAACATATTAATTCTACAGTTCTATGTACTTTAAAATGCATTTGACACTTGCCAAGGAAGTGATGGTAACTCACGGTAGTGGTCTTTGCTCATCGTCTGTGAAAACAGGTTTGTAAACTTCAGGTCTCTGTCTGTTCTGGCAAATTAAACACCATCAAGGCATGCCTCCAGCTACTGGAACTTTCCCATTTAAATTGTTAAATTATTCAAGTAGTTCAGCCATTAAATGGTTAAATTATTTAAAATGTTTTGGCCTGAGTCAGTTAGCACTCTCCAAATACATATAAAGCACTTTTTTGGAATTAACTCAACCTAGAGACTCTTCACAAAAGTAGTTCACCTGGTCATTCTGTCTTGGAGGCTAACAAAAACTACAGTGATAGAGGTTAAGATTGTATGTCTCTTCTAAACCCATAAAACCCCCTCATTTTCAAAATTATCTCATCTGTTGTAGCAAGTAAATTGCAAATTTCCTTTTATAATATTTTGAAATAGCATATTTATATGTATTTATTATTATTTTCTCAGAATTCAAAAATTAAACCCACTTTTGGAACATGTACCAGTTGTTAAAATGCAGCATATTCATTTAAAAATACAAGAAGTTGTGACAACAACTAGTAATTAAAGTTCTACTTGTATTAAGATTCTTAGTAAAATAAACATGTAAGATACAACATAGAAAGGGACATAGATGTGGTAGAACATATTTTAATAAATTGTGAAGTAATATTCCTGGGAATTTTCTTCCAGCATCTCCTCAGTTTGTGGTGCCAACATAAATATGTGTTGCAAGTTTAAGCACAATGCAATCAATATTATAGAAGTAGGATATATTCTTGGTTCCTTCTTGCTTTTGAAGCAGGGTTTTATCATGGGATCTGAAAGAGGCAAATGAAACTATTTTTGGAGTTACTTTATGTAATTATTGAATCATTCACAAGAGCATGGAATTACTCTGAAGTACATAATTTTTAATAGGTAGTGTCTTTTTCTTTCACTCACCAGAGGTCTGAGCCTGTATCCCTAAAATGAAAGGATGATTTGCCAGTGTCCTTAGTGTCACTGGATAAGAAAATAATACACCAATTCTTCTTCTAAAATGTCTTTTGGATTAGTTTATTTCTGCTAATTTTTTTTTCAGTGATTTATGATAACCAGATAAAAGTAGATGTAAAATGAAATTTAAATTTAGAAGTAAATGTAAAATCAAAAATAAAAATCTGATGTTCAGCAAAACTTTTAAACTTACTGATTTTGCCTTGGTAGGTTCTATTTTTTTTTTCCTGTGTCATTATTCTTGCATACATTACATTATTTAGACAGTACTCATGTTTTCTGTGCAGGAGAATAAAAAAGGAACACTGTCATTTATTGAAATCAGATAATTCTGGGTCAGGATGACACTTTTTATTATTATTTTGCTACTAGATGTCCTAGATAAGTAAGTGATCATGCCACAGGACTATTCAGACATTCACTACTGTCCACAGCTCATGTTTGTGGCCCTTCACCTGCCTCTTCACCTTTAGAGCCATTTTATAAATGCATGCTTCTTTGTGCTTTCATATTAATCTTACATTCTTTGTATTTTGACTATCTATTTTATATGTGCACCTCATTACCAGTAAAATCTCAAAGATTTTGTCTTGAGGGACAGCATAGCAGCCTGAAACTTTGGAATTAAAACTTTCTTGAGTAAATAATGACAAATATTTCCACAGTTAGTCTTCAAAACCTGTAAAACATAGTTGCCCGCAGAACACCTATAATACATACGGCAACGCAAAATTTTGGGGGGACTGGAAGAAAAACTTCTGGGTATGCCATGAAAAACAGCCATCAAAGAATAAAAGTTTTAAAGTAAGTAAAAAGGCCTCTTCCATATGTGGTCCCATAATTCCATTTTAGTAGTGGGTAACTTCTGCTATTGATTTGCATGGTGCATGAGCATTATGTGTTTATCTCAGCAGTCAGCTGTGTTACTTATGTCGGGCAACAAGAGATATGCCTGAGGCAAAAGTCTGGTGGTGTATATTGTTCTGACAAGTGACCCTTTTTCATCATAGAGTCACAGAATGGTTTGGGTTGAGAGTGACCTTGAAGATCATCAAATTCCAACCCCTCTGACATAGGCAGGTACACCTTCCACCAGATCAGGTTGCTCAGGGCCTCATCCATCCTGGCCTTCAATGTTTTCAAGGGTGCAGCAAACACAGCTTGTATTTTTCTTGTATTTTGTTTCAGAGAAAATATCAATGGTGTCAGAAGAGCAAAAGCATTGTTCTTTGGGTTTTGGTGCTGCCTTACTTATTTGCAAGATGTATGCCCCAGATTAGAACAGGTAGAAGTACTTGCCCCTTCTTATCTTTGTGAAAGACATGGGTACAGAGAAAGGCAGAAACATGTACTTAAAAACTCAACTTCCTGGGAAATTCCCTGAATTCCACTCAACCCACAACAACTCTTGGAGTAATATTTATTTGGGATAGATATTTTGAGGTTTAGGTAGACCATTGCATTGTTTCAGGGAACGAGAACCATGTTTAATTGTATAGATTCAATTTTCAGTATAAGTGTAAAATTCTGTTGGCATCAGGAGTTTCACGATGCAGGCCTTTCTAGAAAATTTGCATTTCTCAGAATGGCATTAACCAGTGCTGAAATATTAATATTCAGATTTTATAAGTTGCTCAGACACAGCTCTAATTCCCTTCTTTACTTATAGTATGAACACTGAAGCTGCAAAAGCTAGGACCCATCACCATTACCCACAGTTGTGTCACCTTCCCAATGAAATGTGGAGGGGTGAAGTGGAAAGGGAATCATATTTTTTTATGAGCAAATTTATATTGTGTGTCAGGAAGGTATTATAAGAAAGTGATGAATAATTGGCATAATTTGTATCTTCTATAGCAAGAGAACTTCTGGACACTGCTGTAAATGAGATAATTTGTCATTGTAGTAAGTCTGTCCCATATAAACACTAGTGTTAATAATGCTGACACTGGTTGGCTGAAGGAAATAAACTTTTCAATGAAATCAAACATAAATTGTATTGAAGAAAATTTCAATGCAAATATAATGATTTAGTTCTTTTAGCGATGGATTTCTTTTAATGAAGTTTCTAGGTCTTTAAAACTGTGTTGAGCCTAACCTTATATAGACTTAATCATGCAAAAAAATCTACCCTGGTGTCCAGAAGGATGCAGCACTCAGGTGAGTATTAATAGGATTTTCATATTTGCACCCAGTGAGAATACCCCTCAAAATTAAAAGGTGAATTCAACATTCGTATTTGAAAGTTTTAATGTGTACCTTCTCTTTCTTTCACTATGATTAACAAAAAAAGCCATGGTCAGAAAAAAGGAGCAAAAACTGACAAAAATCTTCCATTTCTATGGGGTCACCCATAGGTGATTTAATTATCAGTGGTTTAATTTTTAATTACATTTTCCACCTCAGGGAACCAATCTTATCACAATACATTGAGAAGGAAAACCTGTATATGAATGGATTTAAAAGTTTCAAATGTACCTTTCCTTTCAGTGGTCCTGTCCATATAAAATTCTTTTAACCACATTTTTTACTACTACAAATAAATTAAAGCATAGGAGAAGCAGAACAAAATTCCTTTTTGAGAGGCAACAAAGTAAAATGTATTGGTAATGGGACCGTTGTAGATTTATTTCTACTCACTGCAAGTGGAATGTAGCTATCTATTATGATCAGATCCTGTTTTAGTTTGATAGTGGGAAAGCTCCTTTGACATCAACTGAAATAGGTAGTGCTTTTAAATGCATGGGTAGTACTACAGAGCTGTTTCTGTTTAGTCCCCTGTGCTAATACAGCATCAGAGCCATTTGTATGGTGAAAGGACAAGCTTACTGGAGAATTGGTGCCGAACAAAGACAAATGACATAATGTGAAAATGCATGAACTTCTCAATAGCTTTTAAATTGGTACAGAGAGCATGAAGCTTCTGATGTCTCACTTCCATTTACTTTATTTCCTGGTCTTTTTGAGTACTGAGTGAAGGGCATGGATAAGAGAGGATATTGTTCTCTGGAGCACATCTAAAACCAGTTATTTTTTAAGGTAACATAAAGTTAGACTCATTAGTAACTGTGTAGTCTTTAAGTATTGTGAAGATTCTTATACCAAAGTCTTAGTGCATCTGTGAACTGAATTAAACAAAAGGCTGTTTTGTGTTTGCTGTTTTGTCTTCTCCTTGCTTGAAAATAAGCAGTGGTGTATTTGAGTTTGAAAGATATCCAGAGAAACAATAGTTGGGCCAGAACAGTCAAGAAAGTAGCGCAGAGTGAGTGCATCATGGGGGGAAGGGCACAAAGTTGTCCTTACTTTCCCTTGGAGACAATTCTGCAGTGTTAGACCAAGGTCATGTAAGTCTGCACCAATACCTTTTTAAATAAAGAGAAAAATTTATGTCAAATGAACAAAGCAGTTTTGTTTTGGCTTTTTTTTTTACTGCTCTTAAAACAATGTTTTGGTCCCCTACATATGATCAACTGAGATCTTGGTGATAAGGCTATACCACTGCTGGAAATTTTTTGTACAAGTCTATTGTCTCAGATGATGAGATTAGTTCATGTGACCATGGTCAGTGGACAGATGCTGTCAGTTTAGCACTGGAGTTTGGTATCTGCCAAAGACCAAAAGCCTTACTCTGGCTGAAAAGTGATAGAAGTGAGTGATGAACAATAGGTCACTGCTTCCTGGTGGAAACAACAGCAATTGGGAGGGTTGAAAAATTGCTCAAAGATTGTCCCACAGACTTTAACATCAGTTAAAACTGAGGAATGATCATGGACTGTAGACTAGCCTGACAATTTGGAGACATATTCTTCCCTCTGCAAATGATGATAAGCATGGCTTATGATTTTCAAATTATTTTCTCTGTCATCAACATGGTTCAAGACTTTTTTTTTTCTAATTCTTAGTCAACTGATCCTTTCCAAGTGATTCGCTGATACCATCCATCTTCTGTGGCGAAAGATAAATGATGGTAATAGATGTAAATAAAGGCAGCTACATGAGCTAAGTTTTGAACAGTGAAAAATTAACTGATATTCACTGTTTTATGGCAGAATGGCAGATATGACAACAATAAGACTCTGTGGAAGTCTATAAACTATTCATTCTGCTATCTTCAACTGGATTAGATATATTGATTTCATTCTTTCATTTCAGTTTATTTTAATCAAAATTTCCTCAAGCTACTTGACTATCTGAAGAGTCATGTGTAAAGAGTCATCTAATTCTGTAAAACAAATTTAAATACATGGAAATTTCCATCTAAATTTACCTGCTGGAAGATCCATAGCTGCTTAAACACCTTACTGAAGCACGTGGCTTGCAAATACCAACAATTGATATGGAATATCAAATATTTCCTTGAAAAAAATGAAAGGAACGTAGTTTTTCCACTTTATATAACCAGGGCAGAATCAGCTGCATAGCTGGCAAATGAAGGTAGAAGAAATGTATATTATTCAAATTACTTTATCTGTGATTAATAACCAGATATTGACTTCTTAGGAGACCAACATAGAAATTTATTGCTGATAGTAAGAAATTATTATTGAGGAAGGGAAAGCCTTTGTAAATGTTAGACTGCTATGGTCAATAACTATCAGTAAGACTGGCCAATACTTCATATTATACCTTAATTCAACAAATTGCTTCTTGGATAAAATTAATATTAAAACTTTAAACCAAACTATTTGAGAGACCTACTCACACTTCTAGTCCTGTTCTACAAAACTTGTGTGAAGAAATCTGAGCATATTCCTTTTCTGCTCATGGATATGATTTTTCTCATGTCCTAGTCATTCACAATAATTTCAGGGAAAGCAGAACCTTGCACTTGAACAAGAGCATAAGTGAAGTTCTAGAAGTGTAAACAACTCCAATGTCAGTTAACAAAGAGTATGAGGCTGTTTGCTCAAAAAGTTTCACCAGACCATTTGTCTTCTTAGCCTATACTGGAATGAATGCAGTAGGTGAATGACAATAATATTTACATCCTACCTAAGATTACCTTAAATAACGCTTGACTTTCTTTACCATCTTTCATCAATTCCATGCAAATTTCCAGATGATTTAGCCAGAGATGTTTAAGCATTTGCCCTAGACTGCCTTAGATAGAATTTCTATGCTTACCTACAATTACTGAGCCGTAATTTCTGCTGCTGGAATAAGTAGAATTCTCAAATATTTCTCCTGGGGATATTGTTCATAGTGACTTTTCTTCTAAAACTTTGAAGTTTTGATGCTTTGTTTTCAAGTATTGTATATCCAAGGCAAATTGAAAATGCTCACGCTTTTTCAGCAGCATTTTTTCTTTTTGTTCTCCCTCCACCTTACCACACATACCTACCCTGAGGATAAATTTATGTTATAGATCTGCCTGGCTGAATTGCCCTTGTTGGAAAGAAATATAATCTAGCCACATGCCTGCACCCCACAGTAGCACAAGAAAATAAAAATGCATTTAACTATCATACTTTCATAAATTAAAGTGTCAGAAATTGAAGTGTTTCATTTCAAGGCCACAATATAAAAACGACTCTTCTTGTTTAGGGATATTACCTATATCATGTTTAAATTTTTAAAATAATACCATTTTGTTTATTTACTTATAACTTTTCCCACCTTTTATTTTTTTAACTGCAAAATGAGAGAAAAAATATGGCAGATGAAGGAAAAAAATAAAAGATCAAAAACTATTGGAAATTTTTTTGATTTGCTATGCACATTTGAAATATTATTTGCTTTCCATGATTATGTTTTTTCCTTCTATTTAACTATTGTAATCACAGACAATTTACAACAAAATCAGTTTACATTAGATTTTTAATTTACATATTGAAATATTAAACTTTCAGGGCATACTTGGAAGAAAATATGTTAAAAACCTAGCTTTTTTTCAACCAGAAAATTCAATAATTGATAACAACTGATGGGTAGATAATCTTGCCTATATTACATATTATTTCCAACTCTTTAATGAACACATTAAAGAAAATTCTTTGAGTCATTTTTTTTTCTGTTTCAGTGATTTTTTTTTTTGAACTGTATGTTCTCATTTGAACTTCACTGGTTTGAAATGAGAAAGTGTTTGGAACCTTGCTGTGAATTACATAAATTTTAATAAGCTTCAACTTTTTCCGTTCTTCTGCAAGGTTGTTGCAGACATTGAGAACACTGATTTTTTAAATGTTGAAAAGTTGAACTGACAGAATTCTTTAAAACTTCATGCGTGTGAATAAACTTTGCTTAAAAAGTAACTGCAGACTATTTATATGAATCTCACACAGTGTCATGGTATTTATGAGGCAAGAATCGTATCATTATAAAGTGAACACTGGAATTATTGGTTTGGCCTTCTAACCCAGAGTTCAGAATAAATAATAATTTATTTTCTTCCCTGCAGTGTATATTTTTTTTTCCTAAAGAAAATCTCATTTTAGGTACAGAATCTGGTTTTCAGTGATGTGGTATTTTCACACTATTTTCTAGCTGGCTTGACTGCTTCAGATGAAGGTCAAATGATTATCCCAAGGTCACAGAACTGAGACATTGACTCAGTCAGAGTAGAATTGAGGATTCTGCCTACTGCAGAACTTTATTTGGGGAGACAAAGATTGTAATAATACAGAAACATATTTCAGCACAGGATAACTTTTTTTTTTTCCTAATATAAGTTTCACTATCTGCTGCAAAACATTTTTATTTATCCAGGCTCTACAAGATTCTGGATATCCTGCTTTTCTTTGGCTACTGACACCTTCCAGAAGTTCTTCTGGCTTATGCTGAGAAATAATCAAATATGTTTTGACTGCAGTGGGCTCAGATTCAGATTAAAATTTGTTTCATTTCCTGTGTCCCCGTTTCCTTCAGAAGAATAATTTTAGATACCTTATCTTCATTAGGGCCAGTTGCTAAGGTAGATTAATTATGCTATTTGATGAGAGCAGACAGTCAGGTGAATTATCTGCCTCTTTCACTCCACTGTATCCTCTCTCTCTCCTGTATGGAGCCTGGTAGCAGGTACAAATACCTTTGTAACAGCAGAAGGCTCAGCACAGTAGCTTGAGGGAATGTGCAAAAATGCATCTCATTTCATCCTGCATTTGCTTGGCTTATTTTCTTAAGTCTCCTAGTTTGTTACATTTTCTACTTAAATACAGCCATGTCTTATGTCCTCCAGTGTGTGATGTGACTGGACTGACTCCTCAGCTGGTAAACTGTAATGCAGGAGTCACCCTGGACTGTGAGCAGCAGAGCCCTTTGGTTTGCTGTGTCTGTCTTGGTCCTTTCTCCTGAGGTGCTGGGATTGCTGGCACTGGAGAAGGTGCCCTTGCCCAAGGGCGGGGGATGATGTCCAGCAGGAATCCCACAGCTGCAAACTTTATTTCTTTTAAACTTCTCTCAGGGGTTGTTTAGCTTACTGTTAAAAAGGAATAGAAATGTCCCACCAGGTAATACCAAACTAAAATGAGTCATAAGAGGACTGATGTGTCTTTTAGGTTTTAATTGGCAAGAGCAGAGCACAGCTTGTTTCTGATAAGAATGTCACCTGCAGTGTTTTGGTGTAACATTTTATGGAAAACAAGAAACTTATCATTTTCACAAACCCTATGTGCAGCACAGTACAATCTAAAATTTCTTTAAATTTGCAAATGTATATATTTAAACATCACATTGCATTCTTCTATGAGAAGGTTGTTTTTTTTTCACTCATCCAAAAAGAAATTCCCTGGTGTGTGCATGTGTATATTGTTATAAATATATACTTGGCCATTCAGTTTCAGCATTACTGATGAAGTATGTGTATGCATAATGCAATATAAAATCCTGTGTTGTTTGTGCATGTGTTCAGCTGATAAGAAATGTGCTTCTGAAAAGTTTAGATGCAAGATGGAAAAAAAGGGTTGTGATATAGGAGATTCAGCTTTTAAGATCCAAAGGGCTTCATTCTCATGTAACAGCGGAAAGATTAGGAACAGGGAATAAATATTACTTTAGGAATATATTTTTTTTCTGTAAGTTTATATAAGTAGTGTATACAAAATTGTGCCATTACTTAAATAATATTAAATTTTCATGCTTTATATATACACAGTGGAGATAAGATTAATATTTCCCAGTGCTATATAAGTGTTATAGTACAGAGTGAGGAGTGATATGTATCATGTTTTTTGATATGTACAGTATCAAACTGAGATTTTTCCAAAAGCAGTTAAAAGGCCTGACAATACCTAAAAAAATTTCCCCTGATTGTTTTTCAAACAATAATGAACTGAGATATAGGTTAATGTAATAACCTGGTATGAGAGATGAAACTGAAGTTTTTATGATAATATTTTTTCTTTTGCACCTTAAGAGCTGTTTTTGTAATTGCTCACAGAGTGTATTGTTTGCTGTATGAAAAAGAGATTTTAATGTTTAGCTTTTGAACTCTGTTTGGATTTTCAAATATTGAAAACAGTTGTAGGATTGCTATGTTGAATTCATTTACCATTTTTGCAAGAGAACTAATACTGTTTTGTGTCTTTGATAATTTTTCCTAATTTCTATGTGATCAAGGTCTACTTCACTAAATTCTCTGGTATTGCCCGTTGTACAGCATGATCTGTTTATTTTGAGGTACTCAGGCAGAAAAATGATCTGATTATTTGAGCGGCCTAGGAAATATTATGTAGATTCATTACCACAGAGTCCCTTCTTAAAGATAGGGTGAAAATTTAACTTCTGTGCGTCAGTTGCTCTTCTCTCCAAATTGAGGACAGCCCTCTCTACCTAGCTTCACTAGGTTTTCTACACTTAGACTGCATATTCTCTGCACAATGAGAGCAGTTCTTTCATCCATCATGTTGCATTTGTTTGGGGGTTTTTACACCCTAACAAAAATATATTCAAGTATATGCTAAAATGTATTTGTTTTGCTGCCATTTAAAATTACCTCAATGGGCAGAAGAAATTGGCTAAAAATAAAGCAGAACAAAAAGAAATGCACCTGAGTAGGAGTAACTCCATGTATTGATAAGAACGGTGGGGCAAAATGATGGAGAGCAACTTGGTGGACACCAAGTTGTCCCTAAGCCAGCAAAGGGTGCTAGCAGAAGGAAGTCTAGTAGCATGGGAGGAAGGTGATCATTCCTCTCTACTCAGCACTACTGAGACACACCTGGAGTACTTTATCCAGTTCTGGGCTCCCTAGTGCAAGAGAGACATGGAGGTACTGGAGTGAGTCCAACAAATAGCCACAAAGATGATTAATGGGCCAGAGCATCTGGGGGCAAAGGGGTGTTGAGGCAGCTTGAACTCTTCAGTCTGGAGAAAGATGACTATGGGGAATATATATGTAATGAATTGGAAAAGATGCATAAGGATCCAGTGATGATCAGTGAAAGGATAAGATGTAATGGGCCAAAAAATGATATGGGAAATTCCATTTAAATACAAGAAAATATTTTTTTACCCAGAAGGTGTTCCAACACTGCCACAGGCTGCCCAAAGGGGTCATGAAGTCTCCATGATTGGAGATGTATGATGTCTGACTGACCATGATCCTGAGTTGTGTGCTGTAAAGGATGCTGCCCTCATCAAGGGTGTTTGGCATAGACCTCCTCCACAGATACCTCCCAATCTCTCCTCTGCTGTGATTCTGGGAGGTATGTCCTGTCAACAGCAAGATTGCTGTCCAAAACAACCATATCACCCACCTGGAGAAGAATCAATATCAAAAGTGCTGAAGTGCTGCAATACAATGCAATACTAAATTGTACTATTCACTGTATTCATGTGTCATTATCAAATTTTAAATGCTACAAATATGTAATCCTTTTTTGTGGATTTTAAAAAAAATCTTTTTATGCTTTAGCTTTTAAAGTTCTAGTGGGATCAGATAAAGCTGGTCACATGGGCTTGTAGTTGTGACTTTTGGGGGAAGTTTCCTTATTCTTCATATTCTTGCTTACAGTTTCACTTGAAATATTTCAGTGCATTTTAATCTTCAAGCAAAAAGCATAATGTCAGCAAATCTGGGTAGCTTTGCACTGCATTTTTAGTACCATATATAGCTGTTTTCATGTCTTAAGACAGTTGTAATGATCATAGACTTCAAAGAATAAGTATTTCCATCTATTTTTTTGGAAAAGAAAAAGAATAGACTGCACACTTGGGATCAAGCTATATGTGCTGACTTCAGTGGAAGTACCATTTCATCCACTTTTTAAATTATTTCTTACAGGAGGTCAGGATTTCAATTCACTGTATTGTTTCCAAATGCCAACACAAAATCATGCAACAATGGTTATAGTTAGTATTTCAGCAAATTCTACGGTCCCAGCTTCCTTATTTGGGTTATTTATCAGACTAAACTCCATCTAATCTGTTTTTACTTCAGCCAAGTCAGTAACTGTTGATTTTGAGGGCTGAAGTGGTTTCCTAGTGTGGAACAGCAAAGTCACAGGTAAAATCATTAGGCACTTACTCATCATGCAGAGATTTTGTATTTTCACCTGCTGTGCAACTGTTGCTTTTAAGTATTTTGTGACCCTGCAAGTCCCCTGAAAAGCCACTCCTCTGCAGGAGTGGTATTTGTAGTGGTATTTGATGCTCAGTCCAGTGATTATAAAGCACCTTACTCCAGTTACCTCCTTTATTAAAGACTAGAAATTCCCATCACAAAGAAAAGTTGTGATGGTAGGAAAAGTTCTCTACCCATTGGTAGGTGTGGGGACAGAACATTTTACCTTTGCACTGAACCTTTTATTATAATCAAAAGGAAAACAAAAAACCAAAACAAACAAACAAAAAACAAACAAAAAAAAAAAAAAAAAAAGAGAGGGAAAAATTTAAATTTTAGATACA
>VWZU01008214.1:0-47239 GCA_013397095.1 Sterrhoptilus dennistouni | reverse complement strand
CAAAAAACAAACAAACAAAAAAAAAAAAAAGAGAGAGGTAAATTTTAAATTTTGAGTCATGGTCCCTGATCACTGCTCAAAAGAGTGAGAATCAGTGCAGCAGATCAACTTTCTTCACTGGGCTTGCCCAGATTAGGGAAAAGCCACACAAAGCTTTGCTTTTCACTTTGGCACACACACATAGACACACATGTGCACACACATACACAACTTATTTTTGCACCATGCTGAACTTGCTGTGGTGGAAAGGCCTAATGCATGGAAACATCTTCACTGACATTTGTGGACATTTGCCAGCTTAGGTAATGCCATTCAGATTTGTGATGGCAGCAGGAGCGACTTAACTTGTTTAACTTATTTGAATAGCTGCATAATCCTCTTTCTGATATTCTACACATTGAGCAAAATGAAAGCAGAAGTGGTAAAATAAAATTAAACTCATTATTTATGGTTTTCAAAATACATAAGCTTACAAAAAGCCTGAACAAAACTTTGGACCAGCTTGATGGTTTTCATTACAATATAGTGCTTTTTAAGTTCATGTATAAAAAGCAATAGTCTTATTTCTCCATCTTCCTGAAAAAATATCTGTGGTCTATTGCTGAGTGATAATACTTAGAAAAAAATGAAACAAACATCTTGATTTAATACAGAAGTCAACAAGCCAACGTAAGGAGTCATTTTTCTTCTTCCACGGCTGAAGACTATGGAAGACCATACCATAATCACCTATGTCTGAACTTTAATTCCAGATAATGTGAAAAAGCAGTTTGTTTTTAAAAGCAATTTAAAAATTTAAAGCAATCAGGCTGTTGCTCTTTGTAATAAATGTTTCTTCAGTTTCTTCATAAGTGTTGCCATTGCTAAATAACTAAACTGTAGCTGCACATAGGGTGTGTCGAAGTGTAGTTTTTGTTTCTATTCTGCTCTTATATCACTTAGTCTTGTGTGTTGGCTGTTTGATTTTGAATGAGATGCATCTTTGTAAACACAGGAAAGTTACAAACCTGCACCTTCTTACATATTTAGCATCCTACAGTAGTACATGAATTAAAAATTATTCATCTGAATTTAGGTTTGCTATGGTTTGTCTGGGAGCCACTAAAGGATTTCAAAACTTTTCATGTTTTTACCATAGTTGATAAATTTCCATTCTGATTTTTTTTTCCAGTTGTCATTACAATTTTATTCTTCAATTGAACACTGTTTCAGTTAGCTTTACTTTTCATAGAGTTCTTAAATGTTAAAGAGGATGGCACAATCTTGATGGTTTGAAAATTTTTAAGCAGAATGAAACTTCTCATATGTGTACTCATTCCTTTACTGTTGTCCCTGCATTTCTTGGTTTCAAATGTTTGAGTCTTTGCAGCAGCTTCTCACGCTGCTTCATGCAAACAATATTCTTAGAATTTATCTGTATGTTTTGCATTCTTGTTCTCTGAGAGAGAACTTGACTGATGGTCATATTGACCAATAGAGTCAGGAGGTTGTAACCTCTTTGGGCCAATCTTGGCCCTCTGTACAAAATGTATATAAGCTATTGGAGTCAGATAATAAAGGAGCCTTCCATGTTTCACCAAGCTGCTGCATGCTGTCCTCTGTGAAGGTCCGCACCCACGTCACAATGTGTTGCCCCTCTAAGGGGAGGGGTAACACTTTACTAAAACTGTTTGTCAGGTCATAACTAAAAGATTTTGCTTTTCCTGAAACTCATATTTATTGAAAACAAAAATGCAAAATGCAGATTCCATGGTAGTTTTGATCATCATTCAATAAACACTAAATTGCAGGTTGCACAGGAAGAATATATTTAGAATATATCTAATGTTGTCTGTGTTTTGAAACAGGAATTTGTACTTCATGAGGAAAACCCTTATTTTTTAGGGCAAAGTTCTCTGGGTTGAAGACTCCAACTTATGTAATTCTCTCTGTGCCAAATTATAACACATTCCTCACAAATTTGTTGATCTCTTCAATACTTTAAGATTATCAACAGAGGACTTGGAGCCTTTGTAATATTAAAGACATGAGAAATAGGTTTCTAAATGTCTGAACAGCTACATAAGCCCTTTGACTTTTTGTTTTGACTTGACAATTTTATCTGTCATACTCCATTTAGTATAAAGAAGCCTTTGATAATATGCTTCCTAAAGAAAATTAAACATGTTTTTTTCTCAAGTAACAGTAATATCATTCAATTAAAATATTATTTTCAAAAGAGTGTTGAAAAATTGATGTAAATAAGATTTCTGCTGCTGCTGTAATTTGGCTTACCAGCACATGCATATGAGCTTAAATAGCACTCTGAAGATGATACCTGCAAAAGATATCCAATCTCTTCCTTGACATGTGAATCACCTGGTTCTTTGTTGCACAGCTTCCAGAAAAAGCTGGATATTGATGCTTCACACTATAATAGTAGTAAGAGTGGAGGGAGGTAGAAGAACCTAAGAAAATGACTGCTGGAAAACTCAAGTTCATTCTCAGGCTGGGGATATATTGTATTATGCAGAAAAGTTTAGGGATAAGATATGTTTTCCTAGAGTGAAAATATTGTTCCCTTAGATTGTTTTGTCCTTCAGGGACAGAAATCTTGCTTCCTTCCATGGTCAAAGGGGGTGACTAAGAATAATATAAAGGGAAATTCAGCAAAAGAAAAATACCCCTTTTAGAGAACCCATAGGCAGAACACCTTTCAGGGCCTAAAGCACTGTGAATTATTTTAGGTACTAAAGTGCCTGTGAAGTACTTTTGGTTGCCCAGATGAAATTTGCTATGCAAGTTTAATATGCCATTATTTTGCCCTAATTCTCCATTATGTACCTGATGGTAACTGTGCTTTATATACTGCTGTTCTTAAAGAGGATGTTGGGGTTTTATTGGTGACTTTCATTGCCCAAAGCAGTTGTGGATGTCCCATTACTGGAGATGTTCAAGGCCAGGTTGGAACTCTGAGCAAGCTGGTCTTGTGGGAGGTGTCCCTCTACATGACAGTGGAGCTGGAATTCGATGATCTTTAAGGTCCCTTCAATCCAAACCATTCTATCATTCTTAGGTTCAACCCCTCTGAAGCTTTACCATAAATTCTGAATGATTAGCTGTGTTACAAGGAGGCTGAAAAAGTACTGTCATATGTCTCCATTTCAAATAATCCCAGCTGCTTTATATATCTTGAATTTCTAAGTGATGTAAAATGGATTTCTAGCTTTCAAAAGTCTGGCTGAATGATAATAAGGTTCTGTCTATGTAAGAAAACAACTTACATGTCCTTTTCTTTCTGATTTGATTTCAAATTTTTCAGTATTTACCTCCATTTTTATAATGGAGTGTGAATTTATTATTTGATTTTGATAGATCATTGAAGTCTGTGACAATGAAAAAATTCTGAGGTATAAATAAAAAGTTTATTTGCTAACAGGTTGTTACAGTTGTTATGGTAGTTATCCTATGAAACCAAAATTCAGGTGTTCCACACAGACTGACTTCCTTTGTAAGATGACACAAAGTTTTCTGGGATTATTTTTTGTCACAGAAATTGCATGCCTCCTTTGTGGATGGTTGTTTTTAACTGAACAAGTGAAAACACCTTAATGAGGTGCCATATGTCAGGTCTGGAGTCAGATTCTAATAACTATGTTCCTTTCTTATCAAAACAGACTGTGATATATTTGTGAAAGGAAGCTGAATCTGACATACTATGTTTTGACAGACTTTTGGGACAATGTTATAATTTAACCCCAGCCAGCAATTAAGCCCAACACAGCCTCTAGCTCACTTTCCTGTGGGATGGGGGAGAAAATGGAGTTGAAATAAAGACAGTTTAATAGGTAAAGTGAAGCCATGTGGGCAAGCAAAGCCAACTGAAGAATTAATTCACCTCTTCCTGTTGGCAGGCAGGATTTCAGCCATCCCCAGAAAAACTGAGCCTCATCACATGTAATGGTGACTTGATGAGACAAACACCATCATTTTAAATGTTCACCTTCCTTCTTCTTGCCCCAGCTGTATATGCTGAGTATGACACCATGAGATCTGGGATATCTCTTGGGTCA
This sequence comes from Sterrhoptilus dennistouni, assembly GCA_013397095.1. Classification (NCBI taxonomy): domain Eukaryota; kingdom Metazoa; phylum Chordata; class Aves; order Passeriformes; family Zosteropidae; genus Sterrhoptilus; species Sterrhoptilus dennistouni. Next base: position 43,187 of record VWZU01008214.1, on the reverse strand, counting down.
GTTGGGAGCAGCTGTCCTGCCTGTATCTCCTCCCAGAATCTTGTGCACCCCTAGCCCATCCTCACTGGGGAGCAGAAAAGGCCGTAGGTCTGTGTGAGCATTCCTCAGCAAATACAAAATCATTCCTGAATTATCAAGACTGTTTTCCCTAAGCATATCCCATATGTCATGGTTTGAAAGCAAAATGAGTGAGAGGCTCCAAGTCAGAAATACAATTTAATAAGAAGAAAGGTAAAAAGGTTAAAATAAAATAAAATAAATGCAATAACACAAAGGACCACTGACAGAGTCAGAATACAACCTGAGCAGGATAGTGGAATCAGTCCAGATGAAATGGTCTTCCTGAAGCAATGATCCTGTAGAAAAGTCTGGTAGCTCTGGTCCTCTGGGAATCCAGTGGGTAAAGGCTGCTTGTCCTGTCCCAAACCCCAGATTATACCCAGATGAGAATGCTTGGCTCCTCCCCCTGGGCAGAGCATCTCACAATAGGATGATGAGTCATGAAGTGGGTCCTTGATGGCCCATTAAACAGAGATAACCCCTGGAGGAAGTTACCTGTGAGTCATGGGCCAGGTGTTGATGGGCCATTAGCAGAAGACACCCCAAAGGCCATTAACAGAAGGGGGAGGGGCCTGGGAAAACACTAGCCCACCTGGTTTCAACAGTTCACGAAGATGGTGACAGAATAAATACTTTGCGTACATCCTACACTGCAACCCAGGACACCATACTAGCTGCTATGAAGAAAATAACTGTCACCTAACCAAACCCTGCACAATGAGTCATGCTCCAGAAGTATTACATTTAAAAGTTGTAGCTGGGTCACAACAACCCCATGCAGTGCCACAAGCTGGGGGAAGAGTGGCTGGAAAGCTGCCCAATGTGTTTGTTGACAGCAGCTGAACACAAGACAGAGTGTGCCCAGGTGGCCAAGAAGGCAAATGGCACATGTCCTGGATCAGCAACAGTGTGGCCAGCAGGACCAGGGCAGGGATTGTCCCCCTGTACTGGGCACAGGTGGTGCTGCACCTTGAGTCCTGTGTCCAGTTCTGGGCCCCTCACTATGAGAAAGACATTGAGGAGCTGGAGCAAATTCAGAGGAGGCCAATAGAGATAAGGAAGGGTCTGCAGAGTTAATTCATATGAGGAGCAGCTGAGGGAGCTGGGGGTTGTTTAGCCTGGGGAAAAGGAGGCTCAGAGAAGACCTTAACATTCTCTCTGCCTGAAAGAGGTTGTACCCGGGTGAGGGTTGGCCTCTTCTCCCTGCAACAGCACAAGAGAAAATGGCCTCAATCTTCACCAGGGTAGGTTCATGTCAGATGTCAAAAAGATTTTTTTTCACTGAAAAGGTGGTTAAGAATTGGAAAAGGCTGCCCAGAGTGGTGATGGAGTCACCCTCCCTGAAAGTGTGTAAGAAACAACTGGTTTGATTTGATGATCTTGGAGGTCTTTTCCAACTTAATGATTCTATGATTCTCTTCATACAAAACACAGTATTCAAGCTATAATGAATTTGTGTCTTGTTCTGGGAATAAAATCAGTCACACATTTCTGAATGCCTGACAGGGTTTGAAATCCTTTTCGTTATGTACTGGTTTCAGGTATGTAATAGGATTACTCTGCTTTTGCAGATAATTTGCAATCCACTGACTCCAAGTGAAAGTGTTTTACAAAGTATTTTTTGCAAAAAATTCACTTCACTGTGTCATATGTCAGAGAACGACTTGTAAAACCATTGGAAAATTACATTTTTGTAACAAATTTTTTGACAATATATCATATGTGGGTGACTTGCAGCTGCCTTTTAACACAAAATATCAGGGAGCACATGCTCAACTGGCAAAGTGAGATTCTGCCTATACCCAATTTTCTTGAAAATTTCCCTTTGTGTGTCATCTTTGTTTATCATTCCTGATGCTGAAATACTTGTCACTTGAGGGCAGGATCCTATTAGTTTATCACAATGGAATACACGTACATATGCTTCTAAAGATAGTTGGGTAAGCATCAATATTCAGAAAAACAGGGAAGACTTTGACTAATGGATTCTGTACTCTTCCAAAAAAGTATCAAAACCCTCAACAAACAGCAATAAAGGCAACAGAACTATTACAGCCTTGTTCCTGTGAGTAAATTTTTTGAATGGTTTTTGTCCATTGATTTGAATGTATGTGTAACTAAATTTGAATAATCTAAAGATTTTTCCAAGGTAAACTGGATAGTTTATTTAAAGAGATTTCCAACACAAGCTGTCCAACTCCACCTATCAAATATTTTTCTCCATCCAGTAGTTTTTAACACTTGAAAACCCCCCAAAAACTGGCTGGTCTACTCTTCATAATCTTAGCCTGTTTTTTTGGTTTGGTTTGGTCTTAATAAATTACTCTTGTCTATGATAAATTCTTCTTGCTGGTTTTATGGTTTTTTTTTTGTTTTTCTTCCAATTGCTTGTTCTGTTACTCTGTGAGGAACTGAAGTTAGGTTGTTTCCTATTATTGTGACCAATCAGGAGTTTAAATAGGATCCTACATAAAGGAGACTATAGCATCCAATAAAACATTTTTTTAACACATATGAAAAATCTAGTCAACCAGTACCATAGTGCACAAATGATTGCTGCAGATGGCTAATCCAGTCTTGGGTTAAAGGATCTTTTCACTTGCAACTGATGCAAATAAAGTTTCTGACACTGTAGTTCTTACATCCTCTGTGCAATATATGGTGTATGTGTTGCTCTCCATTATCTAGCTAATGGGTTAGTAGTTTTAAGGTGTATGACTAATCATAAATTTTAACAGCCTATGTAATCCGAGCAATACCAAGAAATATTTGCATTCAGTACCCCACTTCATACTGTAAAAAACTGTATATATGTGTTTATTTTTTTTCTTTACATTAGCATTGTATGTCAATGCTACCAAACTGCAGTGTTATTTATTTATCTGAAACCATTGTGTGGAAAGAAATTAAGTCATTAAGTTACTCAGCAGTCGAAACTGACAGTTTCACAAGCAGAGCTATCTTGAGGGAATCAGTCACAGGCTGGGGTGCAAATGTGAGTAGATACAGAAAAATCAAATGGCACAGGTGCAACACAGACTGTTTGTACACAGTCATGGAACAGTTCTTCAGCAAGGCTACATGTACTCAGAACTATTACACTGTGCACAGTTAATCCAGCACATCTGATACTGGACTTTCACAGCCCTCTACATGATCGAGGCACATTTTATGTTCCCATTTCCTCTTAGAAAATATACTTTCTTCAGAAGTATGTGATATATCAAGTTTTTATTACTTGTTAATTGTGTAGACTTCAGGCATGACACTAAAACCACACACAGGTATTCTACTTCTGCAGAATTTCATGAAAATTAATGGAGTGTATACCTAAGTTTTTTTAGTCTAAAAACATCATTGCTTTATCTTCTGATTCCTGCTACATACAAATGCTTTTCTTGGCTTTTTTTTTAGTTGTTGTAAGCTTAGTTGCTTGACTCATTTGAGCAATTTTTCACAAATACAGGTATACTTGTGCTTAGGTATTTTCAAGTTTAAGGTCTAGACATGATTTGCATAGATGCCTTTCTAAATACTTTGCTGTAGAGCATGTAATTTTAAATACAATCTATCAATTACTTACTGCGTGTTATATTTATCATTCACTATTTGTAAAAATGAGGTGTCTAGGAGTAGCTTTTCTGGTTTGCTTTAAAATTTGTAGTTTCAATAGCACTGAAATATTTACAGTGTTGAACATGGAACAAACATTAGTTTATTAATTCTGCACTTTAATTCTTGTATGGCATTGTTCTTTTATTATTTTGACTATAAACAATACAGTTATATGGAAAAAAACTCGTGGGTTTTTTTTTTCCTCCAATGAATATCTCTGCTCCCAGGCTAACAGAAAACTTGCCCAAGGTCTGGGTTCTGATTCTCTAAGTGCCATTAAATTTCTTTTTATACATCCCCAGTCATTAGTAGCTAAAACTGCTGACATAGCAATTTATACAATATGAGCAGAGTAGATAAAGGAATGCACATGGTTATTTATTAATGGTATCATGATGTTAACAAGATCTTCACATTCTACAAAGCCTGCATATATGGTAATATTTTCCTGAATAAAACCAGAATATTTCCCATTACAGTATGACAGCTGAACAAGCACAGCTACCTCAGCCTCTCCTCATGGGATAAGTGCTCTCACCCCAACCATCTTGGTTAGTCCTCCAGTGCTGTTTAGTGATTTCCTTCTCACCCTGGGATCCCAAAGCCAGATGCAGTATGCTGGCTGTGTCTGCAGAGTGCTGACTGCACTCAGCGTGGGACTGGGCCAGAGTGGGAAATAGGAGCAAAGGTCAGCTAATACTAAATCCACTTCTCATCACTGCAGCAATTTTGATATGGATTCCCATATCCATGCACACATATGTAATGAAACTACTGCATACATATCCTCCTAAAGCCATAAGAGAAGCACATAAATTTTTATGGCTCTCTTTTCTGGACAGTCTACATCTTCAGGATGGCTAAAAGGCAGCCTAAGAACAGTATAATAAAGAGTAGCTGAATTTGGAGATGTAAGAGCTCAGTAGTGATCTTGTTCCCATCATATTTTTTTGCCACTTTTTTTCACTATGTTTGTTCCATAAACTGTAAAATAAGGCTAATGAAACAGGGTGTCCTGTTTAAAATGCTTGGAGCACTTTCATTGAAAAGTGCTATAAAATTGCTAGCAGTGCACTGAGTCTGAGGATGCTCATTCAGCTTTTACAGATATTGTGATTTACCACCTTAGTCTGAGGATAGAGGCAATCTTGAAACTTTTAACATTCCTAAATTTGCTGGGATTTTTCCAAGCACATAAACAGCATTTTAATCACACTGCTCACTTAATCTCTTAGGGTTTTGATTTCCTCCTTACTGATGGAGCAGCTAATATGTAGAACTCTAATTAATTTGCTTTCATCATCTGTTACACCTTAACCTTACAGGGAACATTTGAACACAGAGATGAAGATGGTAGAATTCTATTCTCCATTTTGAGTAGAGAGTCATAGTCCATTAGAAAGCCCAGGCAGGTCACATAGTTTTACCCAGGCAGATCATTCTACTATAGTTTTTTTTAATGATTTAAAGCCTTTTTTAGAACAATAGATAACCATGTACCATTATTATAATGTCTAGCTTTCTGGTTTCAGTTTTTGTTCTTTAAAGGTTTGGTGTTTTGTTTTTGTTTATCAACTAGCACTCTTAATGTTAAACAGAAAACAAAAAGATTACAGCTTTCTCGTGATAGGGATAATAAATATATGGACTTACTTTTGCAGTCTATTTATGAGGTTAAATTACTTCATTATTATCTGAAGTCCAGAAACCTTTTCTGTAAGAACAATGTCAGTGAAAAACCATGTATGGATAAAAATTTTTCCTTTCAAGAAGTGTGTAGATCTCTGTTTATGATTTAAATCCCATTTATTATATCCCAGGAGATTCAAGTTAGGATGTAACATAGTTTGTGTTTAACCTTCCTACAAATAAGGAAGAGTTATAAGTTTCATTTATTTGGGGATCCATTTTGGAAAAGTATGCTGTCTAAAAAATTGCCACTGAAGTGAGCAGACCAGTGTTAATTAATGAAATGAAGCTTTTAATTCTTCTCTATTAGTTCAAATGATTTGTCCAATATATATACTGACAATTAATAGCTGTCAATTATATATATATATATATAAAAACAAGATAAGTATGGTGTCAACACTGTGAAAACTGGCAAAGGGCATGAGGTTAAAAATTCATGAGATAATTTAATACTGGAGGTCTCTAACCTTCAGTTCAAGTCAGAGTGACCTATGGTATCAGACCAGGTTTATGAGGACTTTTTCCACTTGGGTCTTGGAAACTGCTTGTTTGCAGGAAAATATTACCCAAGGGGGATAGTTTTTTTAAAAATAGTTCAAAAATCAGTGTTTTCACTGTAAGTTAATGTCTGAAGTATGACCTAGTCATGCCCAGTGAAGAATGTAAAAGGAAATTATTTTTAGAGTCCCTCTTTTAATTTAGGAAGCAAACATATATTAACACCTACCTCGTGGAAGAAATTGGATAAATTCACACTAGAAAAGAATTGTGACTTTCTGATAATCAGGGAAGAATTCCCTCTGGAACAATTTACCATGGCTTTTGCACTTGGATTCTTCATCTTATTAATAAAAAAATCTTATGCTATAACTAGGTGTTCTTTTAAAAGACAAGTCTAAGTTCAAACAAAACTAATTTTTGGAAAATCCTGTAGCTTTTAGATCAGTCTATCTCCACAGGGTAATCTTTTATTCTTTATGACACAGGAAAAATTCGTGATGGTTAAAATTTTAATCTTAATGTAATTACTTACTTGTCTTTACATTAATAAGACATAATTCTTTTTGTAAAAATTACTACTCCACAGAAAAGACTAGTAATTTTATGAGCATATACCAACTGAAGCAATTATTTGTATTTAAACTAAATAACTTTTAGGAGCCCGTAGTATGTACATTTTCTAGCTGTAAAAATATATAACTCCTAAGTCCTAACATGACACCTGTCATTGACATTAGCAATAGATGTAAATGTTAAAATATAAAAAGCTTGAATTTCAAAACAGGATGCACACAGGCTGCATTTCCAATCAAAATAAACAGAGCAAGAAGAGGACAGTCTAGTTTAAACCTGTCTTTGTGGTTTCTACTTTTAAGAACTTTCAGAGCATAACTTCACAGCAATTGCTACATTTTCAGAAAATCTTGTTGCTAAAGCACGGACACCTCAATGAAGGAAAGATCAGAGGTTAATCAGTGCACTTTCCTATCTAAATATAAGGATTTAAATATATAGAATTACAGGTATAAAACTTGAAGGGCTTGATTTAAAGATGGCATCGCTGTAGAGCTAAATATAAGTGAAACTACTGAAATATTTAATTGCACATGAATGCCTACTTGGTATTTCAGGCATTTTTGTTCTTGTTTCAGGAAGCTTGTCTGCTTTAAGTGCTAGCTAGAATATTTTTGAGCAATTAAAATAAATAACAATTAAATGTTTTTTCTTTTTACTTTTTCCCTAATAGTACTTTTTCCTTGCTTCTATGCCTGTGTAATTTCTTTCCTGTACTAGCTCACCTTGCTATTGCACTAGAGCCCTGATGTGTATAACTGAGCTTCCCAAATTCATTGAGGCTGTTGTCCAGTTGGATGTAGAACTATCATACAAGAATTGTTTGCAGGAACTGTGAAGTTGATGTGGGGAAAAGGAGCAGCAAATTTTTGTGGTGGTGTGAGCCCAGCTGGGGCAATGGTCACGAATACACTCATGGACCACTGGCTGTTAAGTTAGGAGGACTTCTTTTAAAAACAAAACGAAGCTTTTTTTTTTCCCTGTATCTCAACTTTAATTTAAGACCAGAATCTCACACCTGACATACTTTTGGAAGAAAAATGCCTTACAGTGTTATGTTCAACAGCCTCATGATCTATCACAAATGTGGGCAGTTGTAACAGCTGCCAGTAGGTTTCTTGGACAGAGGACTTACAGTTTTCTAAATTAGCAGACATTTAGCATTAGCACAACATTTGTGCACAGTTTGAGGCACAATTTTGAATAACTTTTTCAAACCATTCAGTGGAACTAGAGGCCTCTGGGAGTTCTTTAGCCTTGCTTCTTCCCTTTCTACTGTTTCATGCATGGCGACATGGTTATACAAGATCATTCAGGTTTCTTCCATCTTAGGGCACAGAGGTGAACTTAATACCCTCTGGTTTCAGAGAATATGTGCCAGGTCTGGCTGGGATGGAGTTAATTTTCTTCATAGCAGCCCATATGGTGCTCTGCTTTGGACTGGTTTCTAAGACGGTGCTCTTACCTCATCAGTGTTTTGGCTGTTGCTAAATATTACTTGAACACAGTTAAGGATTCCTTTCCCTCACTTCTACCTCCTCCCTCTTTCCTCTTAGTGAGGGGGTGGGCAAAAACTTGGGAGGGGGCAGCTGATCTGTACTGACCCAAAGGGACATTTTGTATGACAAGATGTTGTGGGAAAGGAGAAGAAAGGGGGAAAGTCTGTGCCTCTCGCATTTGTGTTCTTGCCTTTGAAGCAATCATGTAATGAAGCCCTGCTTTACAGAAAGGGGCTAATAGGAAGTAGTGAACAAATTCCTCTTACTGCTTTGCTTGTGTGCACAATTTTGCTTTCATTTTCAAATTGTCATTATCAACATCTACAAGCCTTTCTGCAAACCTTATTCCTATTTTTGCACCATCCAGTGTAAGAAAGGCAAGAGTGAATGCCTGTGGCAGTGTTTGGAAGTTGGCCAGGAGCAGTCCCCAGCGAAGTGTGTACTCAGCTTTGGTAATACAGCTTCAAAGTCTCTGTCTGCACCTGAGGAGAAACATGAGCTCTTAGATCTGCTCTACTTTGTCTTTAGTGGTCCTTGACAGGTATAGTCCACTGAGCTAATGGCTTCATGAAGTTATGATCTAAAATTATCATGATTTAATTTCTATAAAATTGTAGAACATTGTAGCCTTTACTAAAAGAGATGGCACAAAGTACTAAAAATACTGGGATTTGGTTTGCCCTTAACTTTTGTTGTATGAGTAGACATCATCTGCAGGATTGTCACCAAATCTGAGGAGGATGCATGGATGTGGGTGGTGCTGATCTTTGATTGTCTTCAGTTGTCAAGGTAAGAAAAGAAAAAACACAGTCTAGTTTAATATTTTTGTGACATTTCTAGTTTTTTGTTTATTTCTTTTTTCGTACTACACATGTAGTGGTTATGGGGCTCTTCTATAAAAATGCACTTACCTTGTTTTCTATGTCTTTGTATAAACACAGAAAATTTACACAGAAATTCATATTTCCTATTCTACTCATACCAACTCTTGCCCTTTGTTTTCATGCAAAGAACTACAAAATAATGACAAAATACAAGAGGCAATGTAAGCTCACAAGCTACACACCAGGCACAAGGCTGCTAATGCCAAAATGTTAAAGCAAACATTTGGATGCAAAATGAACGTGTCTGCTGTTTGTTCAGATTGCTTATTACTTCTGAAAAATTAGGTTGCCAATTTATAACTTCTTAGGGCGGGGAATGCATTGCCACTTGATTCTATGAAATGACTAACAGATCTGTGGATGCCTATGAAATGTTATAGAACTGGAATCCTACGCTAACATAATTAGTATTGATACTGCTGTTACTATTCAGCATTATTCCGGGTAGTCTAAAAGGTAATTCCAAGAAAAGAAAAACACTATATCCATTTCCATGTTACAGATATTTTGTATTTGTAAGCCACTGAAATCAGCTTTCAAAATTCTGCAGAAACAATAGGAGACCAATATTAGAAGAATCAGAAGGCAGAAAACTGTTTTAATTTTTAAGAAGTGTTTACTCAGTTGAACTTCTTGTCTCCTTCAATAGTCCCTACTTCAGTACAAACACTCCTGCATTTAAAGCTAGACCTTAAAAAATTATTTATGTCTTTCACTGCATTTCTTCTCAGTTTACGCATAAATGATGAAATTTGTCTTTGTTTTGACAGCCAGTAAAGGTCTATGCCTCACTTGAGTCTTGCAAACAGGATTTAGGTGGGCACTAAAAGTGTTCACAGTTCGGTCTGCCAGTAGTGTATTTGATCCTGCTCAAGTAAATTGAGCAGAAATACAAATCGGAGACTCTGCTGTCTCCTTGGCCCCTGTTCCAGGCTCATGTAGACTTTCTTAGAAATTCTGTTTTGCTGAGAAAGGTTTCATTTTTTGTTTAGACCAGAGACATTTGATTTAATCTCCAATTACATATTTTCCTCTTGAACCCTGAGACTAGCAAGTTTTATTTTGTTTGTTTTCTCCATATACCCAGGTACTGCACAAAATGATGCTGGATGGGAAAATGAGGATTTGGATGCTGCTGTCCTTAATCAGGCAGTGTTTCCAAATTGTTTAAATTTCAAGGACAGACTCTTTGAGTTCTGTTCAATAACCTGTACAGATTGGCTGAGCATGTGTTTAAATTTTTTGCTATGTTTAAATTTGCTGGATTTCCCTAATATTGTCCTCACAGAAAAAGTGCAGTATTTCTTCTTATGTGGGTTTTTTAAAGATGCAAGCGTAAGAAAACACATTTTTATCCCTCATTTTTTTGAGAATATTCTTTAGGCAGATTGGTTTTGTTTGAAGGTAAACAGCCACACTGAGGTTCAGTTTAAATCCATCCTCCCTGCCAATACATAATTTTTAAAAGAATCCCTATTTACTTTAGAGACTTTACTAAAGAGACTTTATAGACTATGGACGCATTTCTGTTTAACTGGAGGCAAGAAAAAAACTTCACATAATCAAAGGTTCTTTAACTGGATCATAATGAATGATAAGAAATATTGTCATTTTATTAATAGGAAAATTATTCCTGTGAAATAGCTAAGTTTTATTTTGATAACAAATGAAATCAAATTAAGACAACTTTTTATAATGTATGGAAATGTATTCCTCTTTTTTAAAAGGAACAAGAGCAAAATGTAAATATCTAATAATTTTTTCTGAAGTAAGTAGGAAAAAGGTTTGAAATTAAATGGAAGGCAAATATATTTTTCAGCACAATAAGCATATCCTTTTCTCTTGATCTAAATATTTCTTTATCTCTTAATCTTTGATGAGTTTCCATTTTTTGAGAATTAAAACTCCTGATTTATTTGAAAGTTGAGTTCTTAAGCAAATTCAGAAAGAACTGACCTATACTCTCTCAACCACAAGTAAATAGAAAAATGCTCTACAATAGTAAGACAATGTGATGTTTTTAAGATGAGATTACAGACCTACTACTCTACTGATATAACCAGAAATTAATCTCTATCTCCATACTGTTAACAGCAGCAACACCTTTCTTTCCCTCTGAAATGATAAAACTTGCAAAGTAGAAAACTTGCAAATTTTTTACTAATAAAAATTGAACAATACATGAATATTAGGAAAATGAAGCTGTCTCTGAAAGAAGCTGCCACTCTACTCAGCCCTAGTGGGGCCTTATCTAGGCTGCTGTGTCCAGTTCTGGGCTCCTCAGGACAAGAGAGATGTGGAGCACCATGAAGTTCTTGGAATGGGTCTAGCAGAGTGTTGCAAAGATGATTAAGGGACTGGAGCATCTCTCTTATGAGGAAAGGCTGAGGGAGCTGGGCCTGTTCAGCCTTGAGGAGAGACAACTGCGAGGGAAGATGACAATGTGCACAAATAGCTGGAGTGTTAGAGGATGGACCAGGCTCTTCTGGGTGGTGCCAAGCAATAGAACAAGAGGCAACGGGCAGAAACTGATGTGCAGGAAACTCCCATTGAACATGAGGAAGAACTTCTTTACTGTGCAGGTGACTGAGCACTGGGACAGATTGCCCAGAGAGGTTGCGCATTCTCCTTCACTGGAGATATTCAAGAACCATCTGGACACAATCCTGAGCCATGTGCTCTGGGATTCCCCTCCTTGAAGCAGGGAGGTTGTACTAGATGACTCACTGTTGTCCCTTCCAACCTGATCCACTCTCTGATTCTGTAAAAATTTCCATAATCATTACCCCATGAGCAAACATCAATTTAAAAATTAGTAAGACATAAGTGTACTATGTCTTACTCATAGCAGATGTTTTGTTTTTTAATGCCCATTAATTCATTAGACTGTATCATAAGACTGGATACTGGAATACCAGAACCATCCTTAAGTGATGATTATATCTTCTGTCCCTACTAGTTAACAATAATTGTTTCACTGTCCTTCATCCTTATACAGGTATGTCTTTTGTGTCACACTGATTAATCATCTTTTTGCTATATAACCCAGTAAAAAAATTACCTTTTTTTTGGCCCAGGCTATCATACTGACCTTCTTATTACTATGTTGTGGGAATTTTTTCTAATGAATAATACATAAAAGCTAAATTAAACAGATCTTGCTGAATAATCTAATACATAGTCCCTGAAGAATAACCCTATTGTTTCCCTCCAAGAGATTAGCTTTGGAGTATGTGCTGATTTTCTGCAAAGACTCTCTCCTTCCTGGCTGGATACCAGCTTAGCTGCTTTCCAGAACTCTGAGAAGAAAGACAATGATGAAAGATGATGAAAGTTGCAGTGGTAGTAGTAGAACATAGTCTGCTTTATCTCCAGTTTCTGTTTTGGAGCTGACTCTTCAAGTTTCAATTTATCCTAACCCCTAGGATTTCAATTTTTATATCCCAATGAGGAGAAAAAGCTCAAGATCTGCCTAGACTCAGATGAATTATTTTTTATTAATGCATAAAGAATCATGTTTAGCTAAGGCAGCTCACTTATAGAGTTCAATGAAACAAAGACATAAAAAGAAAACATTTTGTATTTTTAGAAACAATTTTAACCATCCTCATTTCCAACAAGCTCTTAGTAGTCCCACAAAATTATCACCACCAAAAGAATTCTAATAATATATAACAGCAAAGATAGATGAGGAATTCTTCAGAATAAAATTGTTAGTATAAACAAATTATTTCTATTATTTTGATGGTCTTCTTTAGTGGTCTGCTCTTGCTAGTTTGACTGCTCTAATCAAAATTAATTTTACATTTCTGAGTAGTCACTTTTTGGAGTAGTCATTCTTGCAATGTGGAAAGGAAAGATAATTCACACTTTTTCCAAATACAACAAGTAACAACAGCTCTTTGACTTCATGTAAGCAGGTTTGGGCTATTTTGGGTCTTTTTTTTACAGTGCACAAATATGATTCGAATTAGAATGATATTATTAGAATTAGAATGATGATGTTGGTATTTGGAAAATCTGCAGCTCTGTAATGATGCATATACTATATCTTCCAAATAAAAATATATTTTAAACCATTCCAAATTGTTTTCATTTGCATCAAGTTAACACTAATGAGACAGTGTTGTATGTTTTGTATTATATTTCTTCATCTGCCATAAAATATATTTAGTGTATTTCACTTAAATACATCATTTTCTATGGTTATATGCATTTATAGGTATTCCATTAATTTTATGATGCAAGATTACACTCCTCAAACTAGTGCAAAACTTACATTCAAAGGTAAAAAGTTACTTCTATAAAAATATAATAGATTATGTAAGATGTCTTTTCTGCTCTTACTGAAAATCAGATCATCTCTACAAATTTAGCAGTGGAAGAACTAGAACACAACAGGAAAAATACACTGTTGCTGTGTAACTCCAGCAAAACTGACATAGTTACAGTCAATACAGATCAAGATTAGGCTTTCTAAATGTTATATTTATAAAGGAGATGGGTTTTCTGGGCTTTTTTTTTTTTTTTATCTATGGTGTTTTGTTTGGAAAGCCTTGTTGGAAAATAAGAGTTCTACATGTGTTATGGTTAAAAATGACACAAACATTGTTTTTAAATTCTGCTTTCCCTTTTAAGGTGTACTGGTGGACTTAGGTAATAGAAACTGGATTTTTAAATAAAAAACAGATTCCCAAGTAATTTTGTCAATTATTTTATCCTCAGGAGCATCTTAAACCTGCTCAAATAGTTTCCAATATTGCCTTTAAACTTCAATTTTCTTGTACATCTGAGTACACCTGTGCACACAGAAATAAAATTCTTATATTTTCCTTTTCTGAAAACTTAATCAATATCCAGTCAAAAATGTATTTTTGCAGTTTTTATTACCCATCAGGAATTATGTGGCAATACCTGGTGTTAGATGGAAGAGCTTTTATATATAGATATGCATATATATATATAAAATTCTGCATGTATTAAATTAATGGAGCCGCAGCAAATGACAGGGACAGACAGCCAAACCTTCTAACAATGACTGCCTAACAACATATTTGTGTGCAGGAGATATACATTGTTCTGAACTTTCAACTAAGGATGAAATAAAAATTCTGTCCTTACACATGGCTGGATATGAGACGTTTCTGGAAATGAATGTAAGACAAGGTTTGCAAATTTCTTCTTATTCTTCCCCTACTATCCCACCAGTAGTAAGATGTTTTTAATGGAAGAACTGGCCAGGGATTAATTTTAGGCCTCTTGTCACTGGCAAGGATCATGGTTTTGGAATGTATCTGAGTATAATTTCCTTATCTTTTACTCACATGGCCAGGAAAGCACGTTCTTATATGTAGGGATGCCTTGTGGTTCACAAACAAAGTCAAAACTAAAATGTGGTCTCAAGGTCCATTTTATCTCAACAAATCCTTTGGAGATTTGCTTCTCTGCTTGTTCCTCATTTTCTCACTTTATTTGTTTATGGTAAGAGTCAGGGGAAAGGCCAATAAGGCAGGTATCCTAGTGGGAATCTGTTATAGACCATTCAGCCAGGATGAAGAGCCGGATGAAATATGCTATGATCACCTGGGTGTAGTCTCATGACCATTTGCCCTTGTTCTCTTGGGATAGTTCAACTTGCAAGATATCTGCTAGAGATGAAACACAGCAAAGAGAAAAAAGTCTAGGAAGTTCCTGGAGTGTGTGGAAGGTAAGTTCCTAACACTGCTGGTGAGTGAGCCAACCAGGGGAGGTTCTTCACTGGAGCTGTTTTGCACAGAGAAGGACTGGTGGGTCATATGAGGGTCAGAGGCCACCTTGTGTACAACAATCTTAAAGTGATTGAGTTTTCAAGCCTTGGAGAAGTAAGCAGGAAATCTTAAGAGTTCTTTTCCAACTTAAATGATTTTATGATTCTCTGGTAGGTCCTATTATATTACACAGTAAGAATAATCTGCCCCATCTGTATCTTGTTATCTGGTCTCGAGCTAGAGTTATAACATAATGTAAGGATGCTTCATTAGACAGCAGAATAACTATCTGCTCTACACAAACACATTCTGAACTATAGGTTGGCTGGAACCCAGAAACATATGTTTTAGTAGCCATTTTAAAATGTTCCTTGCAATTAAAATAATAATTCCTTGGATTTCTGAAATATTTGTACATGTCCTATGTACTGGACATGGTGAAATTGAAGTCTTTCTGTGGTAAAAAATCCACATCTTAATTGCTACTATGAGAAGAAGTCTTTTTATCTATGTTATTATTTTTTCTTCTTCCATCTGCCCTGAATGCATTGTGTTTCATGTATTTCCTCTTTCATTCTGTAGCCCACTCATTATTTTACATAGCTTTATTATGTTCCCAGGTTTACAATTTATTTCCAGCATAGGCAATACCACTGAGAGTTACGTAAAGTTATTGGCCAGCTTGGGACCTGCTGCGTCAAGTTTACTGCCAGTATAACTTCATAACAGCATTTATGTGCTAGGAATATTAAACACATAGAAGGATACATCAGTGTAATAGGTTCTGAAGTAATGTCATCTTTTTATAGTATCACAGGGGACATGTAGGTGTTGTAGACCTCTAGTGAGTTGATGCTGCTTAGATGCCAGGCACCAAAGTGACCAAAGTCACTCTACCACTCCCTGCTGCAGCTGGACAGGAGAGAGAAAATAGAACAAAGGGTTCATGGGTTGAGATAAGGACCAGGAGAAATGCCTCACCAAATACTATCATGGGCAAAACAAATGGAAATTAAAGATATTGAATTTATTACTAACAAAATCAGGGCAGGATAATGAGAAGTAAAATAAGACCTTAAAAACCACCTTCCCCCACCCCTCTCCCCTTCCCAGCTCTACTGCCTCCCCCAGTGCTGCAAGGAGACAGCGAATGGGGGTTATGGTCAGTTTATCACAGGTTGTTTCCACTGCTACTCAGTGGGAGGACTCTTGATCCAGCCTGGGGTCCCTTCCAGTGGAGATAGTTCTCTGTGAAATTCTCCAATGTGAGGCCATCCCACAGGAAACAGTCCTCCACAAACTGCTGCAGTGTGAGACACTTAAAGACAGGCTGTTCCAGTCCCCCATGGGGTCACAAGTCCCACCAGCAAACCTGCTTCAGTGTGGACTCCTATCTCCACAGGTCTGCAGGTCCCTGCCAGGACCCTGCTCCAGCACAGATTTGCCAAGGGGTCACGGCCTCCTCTCAGGCATCCACCTGTTCTGGTGTGGGTCTCCTTCAGGGCCGGCAGGTGGATCTCTGCATCCCTGTGGTTCTCCATGGGCTGCAGGGGCACAGCTGCCTCACCATGGGCTGCACCATGGGCTGCAGGGGAATCTCAGCTCTGGTGCCTGGAGCACCTCCTGCCCCTCCTTCTGCACTGACCCTGGCGTTTGCAGGGCTGTTCTCCTCACATGTTCTCATCCTGCTCTGCTCTGGCTGCAATTGCATCTGCATAATCACTTCTTTTTCTTTTTAAATGTGTTATCACAGAGACATTACCATCACTTCTGGCTTGCTCAGCCTTGGCCTGCAGCCATGTCCATCTTGGAGCTGCCAGGGATTGTTCTGCTGGACATGGAGGAATCTTCTGGCAGTTTCCCATAGAAGTCACCTATGTAGCCCCTTTGCTTCCAAAACCTGGCTACACAAACATACATTTGCAAATTTATATTTTTATTTTGTGAACT
The DNA here is from genome assembly GCA_013397095.1 of Sterrhoptilus dennistouni. NCBI lineage: Eukaryota > Metazoa > Chordata > Aves > Passeriformes > Zosteropidae > Sterrhoptilus > Sterrhoptilus dennistouni. Next base: position 26,666 of record VWZU01008214.1, on the reverse strand, counting down.
ATTAGAAAATAAAGGAAATTTTAGGACAAGTTCATGGTAAGAAGGTCTTGACTTTACAGCTGTATCTGGAGTACGAACTATCATATATTTGGCTCCTCCAACAATAAACTGAGATGAATATACAATTATATATATTAACATACAATTAATACTCCAGAAAAGTAGGGAAATCCCTGTTCATTGGAAAGGGGCTCCATGAGCCAGCTGAGACTCATGTTCTCAAAGAGGTCATGAATGTCCTTTGGCTAGAACTTTTGGGTAGAACTTGTTTACAGTTGCTAAGACCAAGAAGATGATGTCTATGTGCCATAGAAGATGCAAAGGCAGAAGTACTTGTATTACATTCAGTAAATCTCTAATAATTTTGTATTGCTGTGGTGTGATTGTGAAGGGAGAATGACTTTGCTCTTTTGGCCTAAAGCATATTTGGCCAAGTCTGATTAGAACGGGAGAGTCTCAATAGGCACACTAGGACATGACCAGCCTCCACCCAGCTCGTATTAAATCACATCACCAGCACTGCTGAAAGAAAACCCTTAGGGAAAAGTATAAAAATATAGTAGGAATTTCTCATTATTTCCCAGGTGTGCTGTCCCAGGCTTCATCATTTGTGTCTTTGGGATTTCCTGGCCACCAGTGGTATCCATAATAGACTCTTCATCCACAAATTTGGCAAATCATGCCATGAGTATATGTAAATGACTACAATGTATTCCAATTGGACTATTCATCATGTAAAGAAACGTCCATTTTTGTTTGGGGATTTTATCCTTTATAATTTTTCAGTGATTTTTTTTTTAGGTATATCCCAGTTCTAATTCAGACCAACACTTATTGCCCATTCTCCTACAGACCATATTTCATAACCTTCCATGACATTTTTTTCCTCTTCTTACAGGGTCTGTAGAATTCTGGGTCTGTACTAGTCTGGATCCAGATATAGAGAAAATGGAGTTGTGGCAGAAAGGCACAGCAGGTAAACTACTTTTGGGAGAAGTGAGGGTGGGGATATGTCTTATACTCACCACAAATACTTTTTAGCACTTCAAAGGTTGTGTTGTTTTTCTGAAACTCACCAGCTGACAGCCCTAAAAACTGCTTCCATGTGAAGTAAAGCCAAAGAGCACAGTTATTGTTATGGTAGGGCGAATCCAAGTAGAAATCTCAGGTTAACTGTAGTTTTGAAGAGGTAGAACTGAAATTTATTGTATAATGACCATGCATAACAATACACAGAACCTTGCCTGTTTACTAAAAAATCAAAATATTTTCCTGCCTGAAATATTTCAGTGCAGTGTTGCCCCAGTGTGAAGATTCACAGTGAAGGAAATTTAAATTATTTATTTTGCTAATTAGTAAAATATATTCTTTAAAATGCTGGGTGTCCAAATTAGAGCCCATATTCTTCATCTCTTACCATCTTTAAGTATGTTTTCCTGTGTCATTGCAGCATTCATTCTTGTTAATACATTTTTATTAGGGATTTCCCCAAGCAATGGCCTATTGTTTAATTAGTACTTGAATATACAATCATTCATTAATGTTTATATTATATAAACTACACATGCCATTTAAAAGGTTAGTCAAACAAATGACAAAATTTCTGATAAATGTTGTGATCATGATCAGCGTCAGAGCAGTTTGATTAGTTGTGAAATTGCTTCTTTAAAATTAATTCCTTTTTTGTACCAAAGTTTACACACAGTTTCAGGAGAATGTAATTATTAAAATCTATAACATATTATTTGATATTTCAATTTTCTATCTATATTCTGTTCATTAAAACTAGTGATATGTTTCTATGCATCAGGAAATTATTTAGATTCCCCAACTCAAAGTATTTCCTCTTTTCAGTTCAGAATAAGTTTGGGAGCAGTAGTTCCCAAATAGACCCAGGAAACTGAACGTCAATAAAATGTGCCAGAGGGAAGAAAAAAATCAATAAAAATTCATAGTTGTTGTTGTCCATTTCTAAGGGGTAAAAGTTGCGTGAGGCAAATATTTAAAAGAAACTCTTTTGGTTCAAGATCAGGGAGGAGGACCGTATAGGAAAAGAGAAGAAAGAGCGTCTAGGACTCTAGGAAAGAGCTAGAACAATGAAGGAATTAACATTTTCGTTTAAGATACACATTGAGAATTTAACATTGTGTTGAAAAATTGGAAGAGGACAGTCCAGCCTAGCAGTAAGGTAAAAGGGGCTGAGGACTCTCACAATTTCAAATTCTCAGATACAGTGAGAAGCAACATCTTTGCTCTGCTGTGGAATAAAGATTGGTAGGAGGTCTCACAGGGCAGTTCATCCATCTTATTTCTCAAACCAACACAGGTCAAAGACTATACACTGTTTACATTAAAGGGGTTTTTGATGGTTAAGGAATAATGAGCTTTCTGTACAACCAGAAGTGAAATCCCATCACTAATGGGAATAAAGGGAAGCTGAAATAATATTGGGTACCAGTGCTCTGTGAATATGATTTCTGCAGTCAGTTTTCATGCAAATTGCTTGCTGGTTATTGAATATGTCAGCTTTTCTGATATGAAATAGACCAACACAGAATTATCCCTGGACAAAAATGATAAATAAGTTTGAAATAGTATTTTAAAAGAAACTTTTCCCACTTTTAAAATACAAAGGGCTTTCTTAAAAAAAAAAGTGATTTCACAAGATTCTGAAATAAAAAGGCAAGAAAGTGTTTTAATTGAATATGTTTTCAGAAATGCTGGTAGAAACATTTTAGCTCTCTAGACAGAATTGTAAAAATATTAGGGATGAGGTGAAATAATGGTCTGAAATTTTAAGCATTGTTCATGCTTACTGTAAATTCTTACATAAAATCACACTTCCGGTAAAATATTATTTGTGGGGGAAAGAGATGCTTGGGATTTTTATCTAATAGATATTGAAGCTTATTTTGTGGTGTTTTCACATTTTGTTAATCCATATTTGAAGTATTTCTGTTCTTTTCTATCATGTTTTATTTGTGGAACCAACAGTAATAGGATGATACAGAGACTTTAGACTAACTTTCCTCACAGAACAACTTATTAACAAAAAGTAACCTGAAATCTAAACAGCTCTAGTTATGAAATAGAAACTATTAACTTGGTTAGGACTGCTGCTTAGTTTTTCATTCTACCTTTTGAATAAGATGTATAAATCAGAACCTTCACTAACTTAATTTACTTTTTGAATTAGCAGGGTATGATTCTTCATTGTGTTTGATATAAACTATTTCACTATATTTCCCTCCCTGTATTTCTCCTCAGATTCATAGTTGATGAGAGAACTATGTGTTACAGAACATGATCTAGAAAGGGTCACAATGGTGTGCGCTCACTATCAGTTTGGTACAATATCCTTCAAATCTTACTTTTGACAAGGTTTTATTTCTCTGAATTTTCATACAGGCAATCCACTTGTTCCTGACCAACTTTTGGAGAAATTTATCCGGTTAGACTCTTTTTAGCACAGATACTATGGAAATTCCAGGGCTTTATGATGGAGACTGTGATGGAATATGAAGTAAAAGGGTAGTCAAATTTTCAAAAATGAATGAAGAACTTGGAAATCGTATTGAGGGGGATGTCAGGCAGTATTTCAGTCTCTATTGAATCTACAGTGAGCCACGGCAAGCTGGCTTTCCAAGGTTAAAACAATCTTTGTTTATACTGTCAATGGTGCATTGCTAAATTGCTATTCTTGCATTAGATGTAATCTTTTTATGTATAGGGCTTCCTTCTTACATAAGAACTCCTGTAGTTGAGTCTCAAGTGATGAATTTGTGGGGTCAAAGTGACCAAGGCAAAGGATATTAGGACAAGAAATAATTTTCTGACCTGAAAAAAACTTTAAAACTCTATTTTCTCTACTTGTTATTTGGCTTGATTCAAGTAATTTGTATTTAGAAGACAGTTTATTTCTCTGTTTAGTAACAGTCAACCAGTCCTGGCCACTCAGACTGAGATAGGTGATCAATCTTTATAGGCACTGGCAGGAGCCTCTGAAATTAGAGGGCCCAGATCAAATGAGAGTTTCCTTAGTGTGATGTGTCTTTCATATCTCCTGGGGAGCAGACCCCCAACATGCACCTAATGAGAACCCTCAGGCATGGAACTAAGATGTAATTCTCTTAGATTTCAGAATACACATTCATTTTCCCAGAGAGAAAAAAAGCAGTAATAAAAATATGAAAAGTTAGAAAAAATGCTTGAGAAAGAAAAAAAATGGGTTAAGTCTTTCCTTGTTGTTTCCTCCAAAAGTGGTTTGAACATGGAATCGGAAAATCATTAAGGCTGGAAAACACCTCCAGGATCATAAAGTACAAAAAATAGCATAGCACCACTGTGTCTGCCACTAAACCATAACCTCAAGTGTCACAGCCACACACTGTTAGGACACTTTCAGAGCTTGAGATCATTTCCTCTTGTCCTATTGCAGGTTACCTGGGAGAAGAGACTGAGTGCCACCTGGTTACAGCCTCCTTTCAGGCAGCTGTAAAGAGCATTAAGGTCTCCTATGAGCCTCCTTTTCTGCAGGCTAAACAATCCCAGCTCCCCTCAGCTGCTCCTCATACGGCTTCCTCTCTAGACTCTCCATCAGTTTCATTGCCCTTCTCTGGACACAATGCAGCAGCGTCCAAATTCCCACATGATGATGTCCAGTCTTCCACAGCCTTCTCTAAACAAAAGATTAAAGCACACTCCAGAATGTTGCCATCATTCTTGGCAAATCTGTCCCTTATGCGGAAAAGACTATAAAATTGAGGTGACACTCCTCCCACACCCATGTTTAAGGCTCTCTCTGTAATGAAGTTGAGGAGGAATTCTGGCCTCTATCCCAGTTCCTAAAGCTGTTGATGTGTCTTGCTGGGCACTGTTAAACAGAAAATGTACAAGATATCTCCAAGACAAGAGGTGACAATCCAGTATCTCTCTTTCTCCATCTTGGAAAAATAACAATTACTTCAATGACTTTCAAAGTTGCATTCTAGCAGAAGATATCACCATAGACTTATAGCATCTGGGTAGTGCAGATGCTATATCATTTCCATAAGAACATTACAGGAACTGTTAACTTTAAAAAGAATATTTTATTCCCTTTGAAATTATCAACCATGATGTTAGTTATGATGTTAAAACGTCTGTTAATTCAGAAGTCTGACATTCCATTCCTTTTTGTGTTTATGTGAAAGCAGTTTGCTGTTCTTTGTAGTGTCAAAATTGAAGTACAGAACCCGAATCCTTTTCAGAAACTCAGTCTGCATTATGATTGTTTCAGAAGAAAATTTGGGCTCTTTAAAGGTCCACATGTAGACATAATTTTTTTTTCTGAGTTTTGTGTGAAGTACCTCATATTTTTGCACAGGTTAGATTTCTAGAGAAGCATGTTCCCATCTTATGATCCAACTGTTCATCCTGTCTATATTTCTTCAACTGAATAATAAACGAAGAACTCTTTTGTTTTGTCTGTATGGCTGAATATAAGTTTACAGTCTGCCATAAAGTGATAGTTACAAAGTTGAGAGGTTGAGAGGTGGTTACAGCTTGGGAGGTTACAAGTTTTCTGATTTAAGATACTTTGAATGATGTTGATAATTTGTATGAAGTTGATAACAGTAGCATGAAAAAGTAGCAAATAAATTACTATTAAGCATAACTCTATTGATAACATTTCTATCTGTAATAAACACAGGTTCAGAAAAAATAGTACTAGAAGGAGATATTGAGCCCTCATTGTCAGTATAGCATAGTTAAGAATTCTGTCTTGTCTAATCAGAAGCACAATATCAAATGAACAGCTAGATGTGAAACCAGTTATAAATATTATGAGGCTGGGAAGCTTGAGAAGAAGTAGAGAAATGTCTTCTAAAAGTTTTTGTAAAAACTTCAGTCATGCATAAAAGGAAACCTTATTTCAAAATTGAAAAATCTCTACTATTCAAATCTGGTCAAATCTGTACTTTTCAAGTTTCCTGTAGCTTTTCTGGGCTCCAGTAATCCCATAAATATGTTAATTAGGAAACTATTGACTGTTTTAACACCTTTCTGTTCTCAGCTGTTTCAGATCCAGCTTTTAGGACAAACAAATCTTCAGTTGTGATGTGTGTGTGTTGCATAACAGGCAGTTGCCCAGCATGTTTTTTTTCCAAAGAAATGTGCATATTAAAAATGTATGAAGAGTCAACAGAGATCTTCATTTTTTTCAAGTCAGCATTCAAGGATCTGGTAAAAGGATTGGAAATCTTCCTTTATTTTCTGGCTCCTCCATCTTGAGTTGTGAGATTCAATGCTTTAATTATATTTTTCCAAGGAAAAACATCTCAGCACATTTAAAATATCAAAATACCATATATATCTGTCAGGATACTCTGATAAGTCCTGTGCTGCCATTGTTCCTGTCCAGTTTTGTTGAGCAAGACACTGGAGATGGTCTCTAAGTTGTCAGTGTAGCTTGAGAAGACAGTTCAACTTAGTTGATAACAGAAATAACAGTGACATGTGGTGTCTGCTTATGTTTCTATATGTCTCCTCTGTCTTGGACAGATATTAGAAGTCCAGACCCTGATGTACTGGAGTGGACTGCACTCTGCCTTGTGTGGCAAATGTATATAGGCCCTATATAGACCTAAAAAGATACAGACATCTGGAGACAATATGCCAACATAGATTTAAAGAAAAGGCAATAGTGCATCACCACCCACAAATGTCCATTCCTGGCCAGTGAGTACGGAACATAGAATGACTTATTTAGACTTAAAGTGTTTAATTTTAGAAGCTAAGGTAAAGTGTCATAAACATCATTAATCTGGAAAAACATAAGGAAATCATGTAAACCAAATCCACAACCAAAATCATAGCAGCTTGGAACAAAAGAATAGATGCTCTCTTTGCAATTTATATTCTGCTATGACTTGGTGGCTCCCAGCACGGGAGCTTGGACCGTAGAAAATATGTGTTTACATCAAACTCTTATCTGTGTTTCGTACACTTGAAATGGATTTCTTTGCTATGCATGGCACTTATGCTCTTATATTACAAATCCTTACAAAACTATTGTATTACAGATATCAAAATGATCTCTCATCCCAGAGAGAGTCATGGGAATATTTCATATGTGTATTACTGCTTCAAAAAAAAAAACACAAAACAAAACAAACAAACAAACAAACAAACAAACAAACAAACAAACAAACAAAGAAACCCAGAAAGAACCTGAAGAAAACTCTGAACAGAAATTACTGGATGTGAAAGAATATTCCAGAAACACCCTCAAAGAGATGCTGTGGCCCCCAACAGATTATGTATCCTTAATTGGTCAATAAGAAGTAAAAAGAACAAATAAGCTTCTGACATTGAATAAAATATAAGAAATGCCAATTCATATGTGGAAGAAACAAGAAAACTGGGAAACAAGAAAACCAGCAGAACACATATTTATGTCAGATAGGATGTGGGTCATCTTAGGATGGTCATCACAATTCCATTCTTATTTGATTCTCCCCACCCATCATGTCTAGAGGGAAGATGAATAGTAGAACATTTCTGTAATTACAGCCTGAGACCTAGGAGATTTGGCTGTCATTCCTGTTCAGCTCTAGTGTCTCCTATAGCTGGTGAAATCATGGGAAAATCACTAATGTCTGGATTTCTCATATTAAATGTAGGCACTAATGGAAGATTAGATTGTCAATGGAGAAAAAACCCCAAACACTTCTACTGGGTGAGGGAAATTCAGATGGGCTGAACCCTGAGTGTTTATTGGGTGCAAAGATTCCTGTCTTCTTCACTTTAGACAAATGCCTCAAGGTGGATGTGACATATTTGGACTTTGGAGACTTCTTTTAGGTTCCTATACCTAATGAGAATGCTGTGAGAATAAATACTTTTAAAAATTTTTGGCTATGATATTATATATCTTAACTGTAAAGTGATCCAATACTGGTTATACTCTGTCTTATACAGGGTCTAGCACAAAGAGTTTTTAATTTTATCTGGATCACCAGGATATAAACAGAAGTTTTCTGATTTTGCTTTCCTTCACATTTGCTAAACTTTCTCCACCACACACAGAGACACTTTTATTTGACCTTACACTGGAGGCCAACCTGTGTCTGAATATTATGACTTGTTGAACAGCCAGCATCTGTAGCCAGGGCCTTGCATAACCTCTAAGACCACAGATGTTTTTAGCTGGATAGGACTCAAAATTTTCTTTTGAGAGTTTTTCAGGTTTTCTGCCCAAACATCTACTTTGTTTATGTACCAGTATCATCAATGAGACTGGCATGATCCTGGAAATATATTGCCTAACTAAAACAGGAGAGTTAATAGAGGAGAGATGGAACATACATAGCGTACTTCTGCAAAGCCCAGCTATTAGGAGTCTGAATATACTTTTGTTTGAGCAGTTGCAAGCTGGGAACAATTTCACTAAATTTAAGAGTTATGTAGAATACAAGTGGTGTTAATTGAGAAAAGAAAAAGGCTCTTTACTTCCTTTGGCCTTTCATAGTCTCATTATAGCTTTAACATACAGATTCAGGGTTATAGCCACAAGGGTTCTGCTAGAACTAAATGTTTCCTGTCAAAATCACAAGTGACAGAATGTTTTTCTTGAAACCTAATGGGGTTGCAAGCACTACCAAAGATGGCTATTACTTAGAGAAAGCTATTATTAATTACTTAAGAAACAAAACAAAAAAACCCCAAACGCAACAAGCTCTCAGTCTGCTCACTTTCAGAGTCTGTGAATACTCTAGATAGAATCACTGTTTAACAAGATAGCCACTGGTTCTCCTTTTAAGCTGCACATCCTCAAGTAACTGCAGAAATAAATATCTTTACAAGGAATCTAACTAGGAAAAAACTGAAAACAATAAATCCCAGAAAGCTGGTAGGGAACTTGGGTATTAGTCATATCCTTAAAGTGCTTTTTTTCTAGTTTTAAAGCTGAGACTTTAAATTGTTTGTGCTCTACTAACAGCCTGATTTTAAACAAGAAAAACAGACTGAGATGGAATGACACAGTCATCCAGCCCTAGTAGAAACCTATGAAAAGACTGGTGCTAGTTTCAAAGGTAATTTATGAGATCTGCACAATAAATTGTTTCTTTGAGATTTACAATTTAACATGGGGCTTTACCACAGAATTATCTCACTTACACATGCTGAAAAATCCCTTGGCTCACTGAAGCTGATAGTTATAATCCAAGGAGACTACACTCTAGCTACTTCCTATCCCTCAAAGCCTCAACACTGTTTCCCAGGGGGAACACATGAGCAGACCAGAGTCCATGCATAAGGTATGTACCCTCCTCTGTTGGCGTTGGCATTTTCAATGGTCTGTTTGCAATTCATGTGCCAGCTCATGTTATAAAAAGTCAGACTGCATTAGCATTTCTCCAGTATGCCAACCCTTTCTCTCCCAAGAATTTTCTATATCTGGGAATAGCTATAATTCTTTGTTTGATGTTTTGTAGGTTTTTTTCTTTAGTTTGTCCTTGTACTGTTGAAGTCTTGAAATTATGTTATAGCCATTTACAACAGCATAGTCTTGTTTAATGAAGTGTATACACCACTCCTGTGATTTTAGCAGGAGTGAATTTTAATACCATATTACTTAGGAAAGATAACAGGATACAGCTGCAATGCTGACATCTCAAACAAAAATTATAAGCTGGAAGCTTAGAAAAATCTCCAGCTTCTTGGCCTCTCTATACAGAAATTATATTATTTCTTTAGGTCCTTTACCCATTCCCTTCTCTTTCAGAACAACTAGATAGTAGGAGGCAAATGAAAAGGAAAACTAACATTCTATTTCTGCCTAGAACCAGTCAGAAAGTGACAGCTTATCCTATCCTTACACTTGTTTTTCTATCTTTCTCAATGTCCTTGGTTAACATTTGAGGAAAATGAAATTGCAGCCAACCCAAAGAAATGAGAAGCTGGAACTACATCTAAAGTTTTTATTTAAATATTTAAGAAAAGTCACCAAGCAATCTAGATCAACCTTTGAATATGTTCTAGCATAGACTGAAATTTTCAATTAAATGTGTATATAATGCGTATCTAGTCCAATAAGCCAATCAACATTACTCAATATAATTCATTACATTAATCTGGCTATAGATATGAAACTAGCATTCTTCTAAAATTAGAAATTAAACAAATTGCTAACATTTTAAGATCTATATTGGAAGTAAACACAAGGTTTTCAATGGTAGTTCACCATCCTCAAAACAGCAATTAAAACATGTAAGTCAAATTTTAAAGACCCAAAATGGCCGGGCTGTAAGCAAATCTGCTGCTCTAATTCTCCAGTCCTGTATTTTATAATGAGATCTGTGCAAGTCAGATAAGGGCTGGTGGGTGTCTCCAGTCTGTTCCATATGTGGAAACAGAAAAATAATTCTGTTAAACAACACTCCAAAACAACAAACTAGGCTTGATACTCTGTATGAAAAAATATTCCATGTGCCACTTATATGAGTATGTAGGTGGTTTGGGATCTTGCAAAAGTGTAACTAAATTCTCCCTGTCATTTCATGGTTTCCATACAATTTATTGAGCTATGATAGCATATATCACACCGATTCACCCGAACTCAGACTGTCACCATGCTGTTGTTCCTCATTTCTGAAAAAGAATGGAAGTCCATCTTTTCAAAATTCAACTGCTCAATGTCTTGGGTGTTTCTTACAAGAATCCTGTGGTCCAAAAATTCCTCTAAATGGAGGGAATACCACTTCTAACACAGCCGGCATTCATCCACTGGCACCCATTCACACAGTTTAGGGGAAAGTCTGTTCTAAAGTAGACACCACATACCACAGCACCTGTCTGTAAGTTCCTTCTGGACTCTATGTTTCAGAATTTTGGCCCTCAAATTATGACACTCTGCAGTATTTTTCAGTTTAGTCATCATCTCAAATAACATGAAAATTATATTGCAGAGCACATGTTTCTATAGCATGAAGCTGAATGTATGAATTACATGTCTAGATACGAATTGGTGCAAAATCTGCTGATGAACTCTTGGAGAGCTACAGACAGAGGGAGACAAGTCTGCCTAAGCCTCTGCCATACACTTTATTGCAAATGAGTTCAACTGTGTTTTAATGTCTTTTAGAAAATAGATGTCTCCTATCTGAATTGATCAATTTAAAGATTTGACTTGTATTCAGAGAAGAGGACTAGGTTTCCAGAAGAGGATGCCAGTCTTATAGCCTTTTAAGTACTTTTATAAATGCCCAAATACATACATGAATGACTTTAAAATCAATTTCAAACATTTTCAAAATTATCCCGTACTTTACCTTAAATATAATTGCTTTTTGTCACTGTTAGTTGGATCCTCAGCATCCATTATTTTTATCCACATCCTTTCAATTTTCTTTACTGAGAACATATTAAAGAAAAATACTCAGGGCAGTAGTCGGCTGTAGACTGTCCTGTTTCTAAGCCTTAGCACATACAATAAGTCAACTAATTTAGATTAATTTTTATTACATTTAAAAAGTAATTCAAAAGCGAATTTAATTTTTATAAATGTGACTGAAATATTAACTTTTTGAAAAACTCATTCTCCTTTAAAAGAGTTGAAGTTCTGCTTTTTGTTTGTTTGTATTAGCTTGTTTGTGTTTAAATGGTTATATGTTATTTAAAATTTAGGAATTTTGTGCAGGCCGACATATTTCCTAGCAGAGAAATATGTTCTTAATGCTACAAAAGCTATTATGCTCTATACAACCTGCCACCCATCACACTCTAATTGGAAAAAAATATTTAGGATGCTAGACTACAAAAGTACCTCTATCACATTTCCTCTACTGTGGTAGATGTTTAATTTAACAGTTTAGACTGTGCAGAAAATTATTTCCCTCTCTAACTAGTTATAGACTTCAAAAAGCTGATTATTTCATTATGTCACTGACCAAGGTCTTTTGAGGTCAGATTAAAGAAAAAACAAAACACTGCTGAAATACAGTGCAGTACTCTTCCACTCTGAAGCAGATTTTTTTTCCCTACAAAATACAGAGTATCTGTTTGTCAGGAAGAGAATAATAGCTGTTACATTAAATTGATAGTATTTGTATGTGACATTGAGATAAAGACTTGAATTTTTATACCAAAATTCTCCATATAGTGATGGAATATGGGTGATTTTATAGAACTGACTCCAACTGTTAGTAACATCATGCAAAACCTCGTTTAGCTCTTCCTGAATGTGTGATGAAGTTGTTTCTGTAGCCCACTGTAACAGTGATAGCAATACTAAAGAATAATTCCAGGCAAACTTCTTAATAAAGAAAAAAATGATTGATACACATTTTACATATCTGTACTTGATACTGCAGATTTATGGTGAAAGAAAGTAAAACTTGAAAAGTCTTTCTCTGAAATGTACTTTGTTTGGCTGACTATTTAGAAATAGAATTTTCCAAATATGTTTTCTTTCCAAGCAGGGAAATTTTCCCCATCCGTCAATAGTAAATTTGATTTTCTGTTATTTTGCTTGGACCTTTCATAAACACTTAACCATGCCTAAGTTCCTGTTACAGTGGGGAGGGCAAACACAACCTTCTGAAGGGCCGTGTTACTAGTTGTTTATAGGAATACCTTTTCAATAATATTAGTAGAACTTATTTACTACCTCCCTCAAAGAAAGTAGGATGCCAAAGCAACTTTTCCATGTGAATCAGTAACTATACTCCTTGAATATGTCCTGCTGTTTTGCCTTCATAGATGCAATTTACAGTAGGACTTTACCTACATCAAAGTCGGTAGCCCATTGATGAGAAATCAGGTTACTGTGTCTGGGTGACTTGTGGTAGGATCTGATCAAAGGGCCAAAAGCTATCAGCTCAGACAGGCGCCCCTTTCCCTTTTGTTTGAGTCTGGAAATGAGGGAGCTGATAGCTGTCTTTTGGTTCTAATCGGTGCCACTCTGCCTGACAGGAGATGAAAGGTGCACCAATTATGGCTGGTAATAACTGACTACTACTTGCACTCATTGCTGTGGTTATAATTGCAAATTACATGCTGCTCTTTACCTGAAGCTTAGGGAAATATTTCACTACAGCAAAATTTTGGCTTAGTCTTTTTTCACACCAAGAAGGCCCTAAAGTAGAAATTCTTCCAAAATAAATTCAGCATGATACAATCACATGAGAGAGCCCAAGTACTCACAGAATGCCAACAGCTGGAAATTTCTTTTAGTACATAATGTGAAGAATATTCAACCCCTCCACCCTGCCTATTAAAATTTTGAGTATATGCTTCCCAAATACAAATCTGCATGTGTCAAGACAACATGAAAATGCAAAGATATTATATCAGTAGCCATTAATTGTAAGCCTGTAATTATATGAATTTGTTCTGGAGGCAAGAAATCACAAGCTCTTTTATTTCTACTATATTAAAATGAGATACAAACCTTTTAATAGTAACGTGATTCCAGTAATGTATAATTAGAAATAAAAAGAAAAAGGAAAAGAGAGTTTGAGAATCATTGTTTGAGGCAGCAACCCAGCAAGGTCTTCCAGTCTATTAAGGCAATCTGTCAGTCATTACACTCACAACCAGAATGCACAGTGAATAAATAAAGGATGTTTAACTCCTAACATACCAGGAAGGTAAAATATTGAGAAAAGTTGGAAGATATATAGGGAGAGGGGAAAAAGGCCTGTATATCTGTAAGTGTACAAGTAACAGCGAAAGATGCGTGAGACAGTTTTGAAATGTTTCATTTACCAGTGACATATGACACATTCAATGATTAAATGCCATTCCTCTGAAAACGAGGTTCAAAACCAAGGCAAATTCTGATGTCAGAGCTCAATCACGCACACACAAACACACACACACACACACACATATGTGTGTATATATGTACATGCTTATGTGTCTATATGATGTGCTTTTCCCTCAACCATACCCTCAGGGCATTCTGACACTCAATTTTTCATATTATCAGAGAGGAACTTCTGAGTTATTAGTGAATTCCACACCTAATCCTTCTTATTCCTATAAGAACTCATGTTATTGCCTTCACTAGCAATACTTGTTCTTGAATTCTTTACCCTAAGGAGGTAAAAGGTCTGCAGTAGTTTTTTTCCTAAAGATGCCACGTTATATTTGTTTTCAGAACTAGAATATTCTAACATTTTTGAAGGGTATAATTTAAAATTTCTAATAAATTTATTCTTGTGAGGTTTGTTTATGAGGAACAGACAGACCATTTTAGTGAGGAACTGACTGTAAAATCAGTTTTACCTGGAATAGTTGTAGGACTATTATGGGAAATAATATAAATTGTTTTGGAACTGTTTGATGTGTACACAGATGCCATGAATGAAAGATGTCCACACAAGCAGCTCCTTGACTCTTGCACACAGTCACACAGAGATTCATTCATTTTGTTAGAGTTCCTGAACAGGAATCCTGAATAAAGAATGACTCCTGAGTTTATTAGGGCTCCTGAATTCATTACGATTCCTGAATATGGAGATCCTGTTTGTGAAGTGTCTGGTCTTAGGCCTGGTTCTTGAGTGAAAAGGTTTCTCTCCAGCATTCACTGTACACTGTTCAAACATTGAAGCACAGAATTTTTGTACTCAGCTACTAGTACCAACTATTACACATAAAAAAATTGAGCTTGAATGTGTCTTCTTCAACTCAATCATGCTGAATATATTTAAAATTTGATGTCATTGTTTTATTATTACAAACATTTTTATACCATATGAAACCTTCAGTGCAGAAAATATTTGAGAAAGGCCTTTACAGTAAGACAAAATCCTTTTCCTCATGTTTAATAATTAGAGGTCCATTTAGACCAGATTTTGACTACCTGACAATATGCATGAAGTCTGCTGTTTAGTGTTGGTTTAGTTTCATTGTACTTTCTTTCTCACTTAGACCCAGAAGTCAGTAAATCCTTATTTCCATCAACAGCCAGTGTGACTTACAGACTAAAAACTCTGGGCATCTGCACTGATTTAAAGATCTGTGTGTATTTTGTGGGCATTGTGAGACTTACTAGGGGATAGCTGAAGTTCAGAAACTTTAGTGCACTTCCTTTTTAGTGTTAATATCTCTTTGCTTCTCTACCAGAGCATTGCATATTTTTTTTAATGTGAATTATGAAGAGGGAAAGTAAGGGATATTTTTTGTCTTACTTTATCTTTCCCTTGAGATGACACCTATTCTATGTGTGTTCATCTGCATTTAAAAGAAAAAAAAGAAAAGAAAAAACAAAAAACAACAACAAAGCAAACCAAAACAAAAACTTCTTTAGGAGGAAAGGAAAAAGGAGGGAGAAAATATAATTATTTGGCCCTACTAGATAATTCTTTCCTTTTTATATGTACTAGATGAACCTTCTTTAGGTGAATATTTAGTATGTTAGACCAATTCTATGACTGTTTATAGCTACCATACAGTTTCGTTATCAAGATTTTTTCTGTATATTTAGTGATTTCAGAGACCTACTACAACAAGAATGCCTTTTTGATGTACTCAATGAAATCAATAAGAACCATAGTACATTCCTCAATGGTGTAAAATCAATGCTCTAATTGCAGCAGCACCAAGGGTATATACCATTTTAAAAAGAAACCTTAACTTCATGGCTGTAGCATTGCAAAACTAGTTATGAAGCATGTGTGACAAATAAATGACGACAGCAACCCTATTTAATTTTGCTGTTGTACTCAGAAGCAGCAATTTGTTTAACGGGGCAGTAACAGACACTCTGAAGTACAATACACATAATGAAAACTCACTAATAGTTATCTAGGTCCAGGTTCGTTAACAGTGCAGAAGCTGTTCTATTTTGATGATGGACACAACTACCAGACTGCTGCAGTAAATGAACACTTGAAAATAAAGACTCATGTTTTTTTCTGGTCTTTTGTTACATCAGATCTTTGAAATACTATGTTTCTAAAAAAATGTTTCTTTTTATTAGAGTAATTACGGTTGACATTTCCCATGACCCAACCAAAATTATTATTTTTTTTAATATTACATTAAAAAAAAGTTTCTAGCTGGTTCCAAGGAAAGTTGTAGATGAAATGCTAAATTCACTGTAACAAATTCTATTTCTGCCCACAGTGCTCATCATGTGGCTATCACATACACTAAGTGTGTCTGGCACTGTTCTCATTGTGATTTGTGAAGAAGCTTTGTCTATATAAACCTTAGTCTGAGAAAAGCAAATTATCCTGAATTTTAAGTGACTACCTATTTTTAGAAGAATTTAATGATGCTTTTTAACTGTAGAGAATAGGATTTTCCAGAAGGTAATGTACAGTGGACAGTCATCTTGATTTTTAAAATTGCTGTAAGGCTATCAGCTGATTCTTTCTTATATCAGCATTTCCCTCCATATTACTTTGGAACTCATAATTCCCTGGAGTTGAAAGATCTTTCATAAATTGTTCACTCATATTATCCCTGAAAATTTTCACTCATCCTGAAACATTTTTAATGTCCATCAGGAGTATTAATTACTGCATCATGGTCTGCTACTTAACTGTTTCTGACAATACTATAAATTATTATTTTACCAAACTTTTATTTTCCTAATTTTTATACTTATAAGTTATTTCCATTTCATATACATATATATATATATATTTGAATATACACACACAAAAATATACACTATATATTTGAATATACACACACAAAAATATACACATGCATTTCTGTACTTGCATTTTGTGTAAATACATATATATTTATGGATATATATATATATATGTAAATGGATGGATGTATTAAAGTACTGCCCAATTAAAAAAAATCATTACTTGAAGTCCAGTTCATTCAGGTTGAATTGTTCTTGATTTTAGGGATATATAAGGAACATTGAATATTTCAACAGCCTCAAAACAGTGAAATTCAGAGTTCTAAAACAAGTTGGCTTCCTTATCAGTCTTATTGCACTTATCATTGCTAAATCAGTGAAACTGGGGAAAATACCCTGCTGAGAGATTTGCAGTGGAGAAAAGTCACCTCTCAGTAGCTGTTTCAAAGCATTACTCTTCCACTCTCTCCATTGTTATGCTTTATTAATGAATTTGGCACAATTTTGCTATAGGAAGGAATAGAGGTTACTGATCAGTGCCACTATAACTTGCTTTTTGCCTTGCCAGTAATGGCCCAGGTCCAGAGAAAATATCTCTTGAATCTTTTCCTCATTAGAGGGTACAGACACAAAGAACTGGTTTTGATTTATGTTATGTTGAGATGTGTCTTGCGGGAGAAGCAGTGTTCACTTAGCATATT
The DNA here is from genome assembly GCA_013397095.1 of Sterrhoptilus dennistouni. NCBI lineage: Eukaryota > Metazoa > Chordata > Aves > Passeriformes > Zosteropidae > Sterrhoptilus > Sterrhoptilus dennistouni. Next base: position 9,371 of record VWZU01008214.1, on the reverse strand, counting down.
TTCAGGACATGTACAAACATTTTTGGTGAAGTTTTTAACAGAATTGACAGGGTAAAAATTATTAATAAGTAAGTCACCTCAAAACCTTCACTGCTGGACAATTGCAGTTGTGTACTCATGCAGATATCATTGGGACTTGTGAAAAACTATTCTAATAAAAAACACTTGGAACTGAGTAATTTTACCAGAGAAGTAGATACAGTTTTATTTCTGGGGGCCATGTAGTGACTAATGCTGTCATTTGTGCTGGCTGATTGATTTTGACTTATGTAGACATTTTCAAGCTACTGAAACTTCCAGTCTCAGTGCCCCAGATGCTTTCCTTGCCCTTTTAAAAATGTGGTGTCTGCTCCATCAAGTTTAACTCAGACTACCCAAGTAGTCTTCCAAGACTTGATATAGTCAATAGGCAGATGCTTTCTACAAGGAATCAAAGCAACCTGAAAGGAAAAGCTGTGTGAGGAAAATGCCCCTCTATATAGAGAGTAAGGAGTTAGATGTGGAAATATAATATAAAAATTGGAACACATAGGTTCAAAACGTTTCATAGGTTCACTTGTAAGGTTTAAGAGTCACTGTTCCAGTGTTACCTCTTTGTGTCTCTTCTGTTTTTTGATCAGTTAACTACTGAATAACATCAGAAGTAATTATAGATATTCTGCTTTTTGAGTCAGTTCTAAAACAATTTTTAAGCCTATTTATAACAATTATTGAGTCTGTTGAGGAAAAGGTGATGTACAAAAATAGCCAGCCTATTTTAAAGTCTATCTACCATGTAGTGCTGTAGTGAGTGGCAGGACTGTGTCATTAATCACACAAGATTCAAACTGGCAATATGCTGCACTAAAGTATCTCCTACCCTGGGCTGTGCAGTGGGCAACTTCTGCTTATGGGTTCTTCTCCGTAGTGTGTCCTGTATCACAGCTGGAAGGGGATGCTTTGAAGGTGCCCCTAAAATCTGCTCAAGTGGTTCTCGTCATTCCAAAGCAGAAGTTAAAAGCAACAGCAGCACTTCACATATGGAATAGCCACTGGCTTCCTCTCTGTAAAGATTGAAAAGTGCACTCAGGGTCTAAAATAACCTCTTCAGCCAGTAACAGAATTGACCAGCACTTCTGCCTCCTCTTAGACCACTTGAGATGAACCATCTACTGATCCCTGAGGGTACAGTTGTCTCCATTGAATAGAGAAACCTATCTCACAATAACAGAAGAGAAAAATAAAAACAGTTCTGTGCTTTCACCTAACAAGGTGAGGATGCTACTAATTCTAGCTAAGATCTAAATTTAAATATTACAGTAGTGTGTAAGTATAGAGGTACAGAGGTACAGGCAAAAGATTAGGGTCAAACTGCAGCGTAATGTGCCCGGTAAGCATGACTTTTGGCATTTAGAATTCAAATTTATGTGAGCTAATTTGTATCTTCTATCCTGGTTGCCCCCAGTTAACATCCTCTCTCATATTTTGACCATATAGAGTGAATATTGTTTGAAATACACTGCTGAAAGCCAGTGTATTTTCTTCAGTCACTAGTACCAGTCTGTGTTTTGGATTTGTGATGGAAACCATGTTGGTAATAAAAAGACATTTTGCTTACTGCTGAGCAGTACTAACACGGAGTCAAGGACTTTTCCACTCCTCTCCCCACCCCACCAGGGAGGGGTCTGGGGGTTCCCAGAATGTGGGAAGGAGATAAAGCCAGGACAGCTGACCTAAACTAACCCAAGGGATACCCCAAAACACGTAGAATTATGCTCAGCATAAAAAACGGGGGGAGGGACAGACTGGACATGAGTTGGTTGGTAGTGAACAACTCTTTTAATTTACATGGTATTGTCTTTCCTGGGTTTCATTTTTCTCTGCAATCTTTATTTCACTTTAGTTCATTATCATGGCTATTACTATGATATTTATTATTATTATCAGTAGTGGTAAAAATTTTATTTCAATTGTTAGACAATTTTTATCTCAACCCATGAGGTTTTCACTTTTACCATTTTGATTCTTTTTCCCATCCAACCAGATGGGGTGAGTGAGGGCTGCCAGCTGGGGTTAAATTACAACACCAAACATGCTGAAAGATGCAAGCATGAATCTTTCCCATCCCAGATATTCCATCCTTGCTTCTTTCTCTGAATTTTCTTCTGTTCTCATTTATTCTAGCTCATGAACATGGATCATCCCATCTCAGATATTCCATCCTTGCTTCTTTGAATTTTCTTCTGTTTTCATTTATTCTACCTCATTAACACAAAGAACTTCTTCCTCCTTGGTAAATTGCATTGGGTTTTCATGGGAAGGTTTTGATAGCATGGTGGCTACAGGGGCGGCTTTTGTTAGAAGCTTCCAGAAGCTTCTCCTCATGCCTGACAGAACTAACCTTGGCTGGGTCCAAGCCAAGAAAGAACAAAGCCCACCAGCAATAGTAGTAGCACATCTGGGATGTTATAGTGAAAAAGGGGGAAAACCCCCTCTGCAATAGCAGCTGAGAGAGAAGTGAAAATGTGAAATTTGTGAAGAAACAGTCCTGTGGACATCCAGGTTGGTATAGAATCAGAGGTGCTCCAGGCACTGGAGCAGGGATTCTCCTGCAGTCCATGGTGCAGTCCAAGGTGAGGCAGCTGTGCCCCTGCAGCCCAGAGAGGTCTCTGGGGGAGCAGGTCCTGCACTTGCAGCCCAGGGAGGTCCCTGGGGGAGCAGAAATCCACCTGCAGCCCAGGGAGGTCCCTGGGGGAGCAGGTCCTGCAACTGCAGCCCAGGGAGGACCCCACACCAGAGTAGGTGGATGCCCAAAGGACTGTGATGCTGTGGGAAGCCCACGTTTGAGCAGGACCATGGTAGGATCTGTGGGCCCAAGGAGAGAGGAACCTGGAGTTCTGGAACTGCTGGAGCAGTTTGCTGACAGGACTTGTGACCTTGTGGGAGACCCATGCTGGACCAGCTGTTCCTGAAAGGCTGTGTCCCACTTGAGAGACCCATGCTGGAGTAGGAGACGAGTGTGAGGCATCCACCTCCTGCTGAGGAGGAAGGGGTAATAGAGACATTGTATGAGGAAGGTAGAGAAAATAGGGAGTGAAGTTTATTCCAGGAAGAAGAGAGGGATGGAGGAAGTTCTTTTAAGATTTGGTTTTATTTCACATTGGCCTACTCTGATTTCACTGGTTATAAATTAAACTAATTTCCTCCACTCAACTCTATTTGATGGTCACTGATGAGTGGTCTCCCCCTGCCCTAGTCTCAACCTACAAGGTTTTTGTTATATTTCCTCTCCTCTGCCCAGCTGAGGAGAGGAGTAACAGAGAGGCTTTGGTGGGCAGCTGGCACTCAGCCAGGGTCAACACACCACAGAAGTGCACACAGAGAAAGCACTGACTAAAATGACCAAAAGCTTGTCAGTGGATTCCATGTTCTGTTTGTCATATCAAAATCCTCAGACTAAAACCAGATGTGTTACTTCTGTACATTATTTCAGGGGCAGTTCTGCCACACTTACCTGTATCTTTATGCCCACCATCTTTTGTGCTTTGTTGTAGATTGAAGCTAAATTTAGAGATGGAGGTAGAGGTCTTAAATGCAGTAAATTCCAGCAGTGTTGGGAAAGGTGATCTGCTATGTAAAAGAAACAGGGCTTGAATTCATCCTTTGCTGGTTATCAGAGAATCCACTTCTTAGATCACTCTGAAATCCAAACTGTACTGAACACATACTTCATTAATTACATTGGCCACAGAACAACTTATATATAAGCTGCTGCTAAGTAACCTGGAGGTTTTTAGAGAGAAATAAAATTTCTTATTAGGCCAGCTGATACACTTGTAAAAAGTGAACGTCTCAGGCAAATAAATAATCTTTTGTGTAGACATTCTAATCTTTTGTGTAGACATTCTTAAAGCAGATGGAGAAAGAGTGTATGTTGATTTAACTTTGGCTGTTTTGACTGCTGCGGTTAAAATAAACTGGCCTCAAAATTACTTAATGTGGTATTAGCTTGGATACAGAGAAGGCTTGAGTGAGAGAAGGTTACAGCCCCATGTAGCTACAGCCACTTCCATTTAAAATCCCCTAAGACCACCTGCAATCATAGTAGCACTGTTAAAGAACTTTAAGAGATCTTGTAATTCAATCTTGTTCCTGAGAGCCATTCTATTTATGAAATCAAATTTTGTTTTCTACAGGGTCATACCAAACAAATCTGCAGAAGAGCCAGAGAAGGCTCTGGGGAGACCTAATTTTGGCCTTTCAGTACTTAAATGGAGATTATAAGAAAGATGGCAAGTGACATTTTACATGGGCAGTTAGCGATAGGACAAGGAGGAACAATTTTAAAAAAGAGGGGGAATTGGTATCAGATGAAGAAGATTTACTCAGAGGGTGGTGAGGCACTGGAAAAGGCTGCCAAAGAAGTTGTGAATGGCCCATCCCTCTAAGTATTCAAGGTACAGGTTGAATGGGGTCCAGAGCAACCTGGTCTAGTGGAAGGTTCAGAAAAATAGGAAAAAAAGCATCATTAGTTGTATTAGCTCTGCCTGTATCAGACACTGCAATGCCATGTAGGGAGCTAAGAGCTGGCCAGCCAGGAATCATTAAAGGACTCTCTCCAGTTTCATAGGCAGCAAACTTACAGCCAGCACTGACCCCTACACAAAGCTAAACTTCAGTACACAACTTCCCTCAGACTTTGTAAGAGTGCACTTCTCCAGCAAAACCAGCTCAACAATGAATCAGAAATGTAGCAAATATAAGCTTTGTCTGTTTCCCAAATTGCATTCTTTTTATGGAGATTTACATCCAAGAATGCTAATAATTTTTTGTTGAATCAAATCCACTTGAAAATCTGCATACTTTATTAACCTCATATACTTTATTTATCCTCAAAACATCTCAGTCACATTTAAGAGGGATTTTTATCCTTTGAAGATCATTGTCTATGTAGATATCTCATTGTCCATTGTCTAGAAATGGTTAGAACAAGTCTCTTTCATGTTCAAAGTCAGCAATTTGTAAAAGAATTATGTCTTCTGAACACTTTAACACCATTAGGTGCCTGCAATATATCTGATCTCCATGTCTCAAAAGCAGCAGAAATATGCAAGAGACCACATCTGTGACTAGCAAAGGACATTGAGGGAAAGACATATGTCTCTTGGACATTTTCTTGGATAGAAATGTGATTCAGAATTTCCAGAATCTACATCCTATTTGTTTTAGAAACCGTAATCCCATGGATGGCAATAGTCCATATCTTAATTCTATTTTTCTGTAAAAATCAGAGCACATACATATTTTCTATAAAAATAGAGCTACTGTTAATTCACACTGCATTGGGATCCCAAGACTGAAGGAAAGATTGGAAATACAGCTCTCCTAAAAGGTGTGCATGCAGTATGAGCAAGCTTCAAAGAAAAAGAAAAAAAATAAAGCAGTTCTAGTCATACACTTTAGAAAGAAATTCAGTATTTAATGGGATAACAAAAAAAATAGCAATTTTTTTTTCTGAAATCTAACAACAATGGGACATTTACTAAAGCTAGAGTAGAAAATTTAGGGCTGAGTGTTTGGTTTTTGGTATAAACATGCAATTAAGTGGTGAATTCCCTGCAATGGAAACTTTGTGAGCAAGGATTTCAGAACTATCCAAACTGATCATTAGTCTGATTAACATTTTGTATGATTTATTAAATTTTGGGGTTTTTTTCAGGCTCTATATTGATGACTAAGCTGCAAAGAAATTAGAAATATATAATTTTGGAATCTTTCTGCATCTCCCAAGTAAGACGTCTCTGGAGCATTTGTACTTGATCACTGGAGTTGGGATGCTGCATTATGTGACTACATTTCATCAGGCCTGTCTGTAAATACAAAGTAAAAAAATTCACACAACAGGAAAAGAAATCAAAGTGTGGGATGAATTATATATCACACTTGTCTGCTGGTGAGTAAATCCTTGAAGACAAAGGAATTCTTCTTTTAGTGCAGAGATTAGGTTTAAACATTCGGCAAACCTGAAATACTTGACAGCAATCCTGATTGTGGGTTTTGCCCACAATCTGAGGGCCAGCCTGGCAGAAAAATGGCTATAATTAATTTGAGTGAGACTGCCCTTCTAAGGTGTTTTGTAAATCAGAAGGTTTAATAAGGGAAAAATAACAAAATAACAAATGTTACAGAAAGCAAATAATTTGCCGCGCACAGGCGCCTGAGAAACCTCAGACACCCTGCTACAACGTCTGGAAAAGCCTCGAGTTTCTTTGTTCTCTCTTTTTAGTACTTAACAGCTTAGGTGGGCTTTTTGGCCCTTGGCTCAATGAGAGTAGCAAAAGACTTTGGGTTACATTCTTAGAGTCCAATCCACACTTCGGGACTGGCTCAGAGCCAATCTCTGTCAGAAGGGTATGGAAGTTCCTAGGTAAACTTCATAAAGTGTCAGAGGTAAACTGAAACTCTTTCCCTATTTGGAAGCACCTGCTGGGGGTGTGGGGTGCATTACACCTGGTAAATTAATTGCCTTGTAGAAAAGACTTATTGAGTTCAACTCAAATTAAAAAAAAATAATAAAATTGTTGGTAATAGGTCAAACACCTTTTCTCTGCCTTTGGTGTATTTGAAGCTACCCTTGAGATTTTTATGATTTTTTCTGGTTTTATCTTTTAGAAGATTTTTTAATAATCATAACTAGAACTCTAAAGTCAAATGCAAGAATTCATGGATGTCTTCTTATGATCCAAATACAAAGCTTTAGCAGTCCTGTCTCAAAACTGGCATTCCTACTGACTCAAAATGACACAGATACCATCAGTCTTTTTGCACAAAACTCTGTACAGTTAGGATCTAACCTGCAAAGGTTCAAAGATCCCAGATACTGGGGACTTTATTCTAAATCAATATATTATTGATATTACACACAAGGATACTTCTCACAGTTGGTCACAAATACAGTCAGTACTGTCACTACAGGCAAGAGGCCTTTTTCAATCAAAGATTGGTTTACATTTGGAGAAAAAAAAGACTTCAAGTCCTTTCCTATATTTTTGATTTCTTTTGTCATAGTTGTCCATGATAATTAAATGTGAAAAATCCCTATTCACTTGTGTTGAAGTCTTAGAACCAATGAATTGCATATTGTAATAATTCCACAGGCCAATGGCATATGGGGAAAACTTGGTATTTTATCTGTCTCTCTCCATTCTACATTTCTCATCACACCCTTAATATTTCTTCTGTCTTGAGAATGGGAGAAATTCTGGAGCTACCCCAGCATTTTTAATAAGATAATGCTAGTACACAACTGCACTTTTTGACTTCTTTCTTCTTCACCCAAAAATTTTAGGAAGCTAAAAAAATCGGAGAATATGAATTTTATAACCTGCAGATTCAGCAAGGAATAAAAAAAATTACTTGGTGTTTTAGTTTAAAACATTCAAGTTAAAGAATACTGTTTTGCTCTGGAATTATATATTCAGAAAAGCATATTTTTTTCAATATTTAATATTACCAGGATTATCAATGATTTTATGAATGATTAAACATTTCATGTCACAATCCATTTTGTTAATATATTGGTATATATTCAAAGCAGTTCTAGAAGTGTCATCTGTTTATTTCTGTGGCTACTAAAAAAACAATGCATAAAGATTTTTTTCCTATGTCAACTCTCGCAATGATTTCATATTCAGTCAATATTGATAGAAGTATAATAATAGCTGTATGACTAATTATAGAATAATATTTTAAAATATTTTTTTTTTAGAGATTTGCTCTTATGGATGATTATTCTTACTTAACTACATTTTACATTACAAGATAGAATTTGAGATTTAATGACAGCAAATGGTGCCAGGTTAGAGCTTTTATATATGGTTGACTTAGACTGGAACACAAACCACAATCACGCATGTCGGCCTTCTTAAGGTTTATCAGTATTATGCAGCTGTTGCTTTTCCTGGATAAAGTGCCAGCAAAATATAATGAGGTTACAGTGAACTCCAAAAAGCAAAAACTTTCAAAGCAAAATCACAGAGCACTACTGCTGAAACCTCAGTCAATCTTTATTGCTTATTTACATAATATTAACCTAAAAGTTCTGCCTTAGGATTTTACTTTGAAAACTTGTCCTCTCTTGGGAGTCTTCACAACACTGCCTGTTTGTTTCTCTCCAGAATTCACAGCATACTGATAAGTTTTAAGATAGCCAAAATATGGGAGTGTAGAAGGTTTTTCACCCTAGGCACAACAGTAAAGATGGTCTTGACTGGCAACAGTTATGCCAATCTAGGTCTATTTCCTCCTTTCTTAGGTAAGTAAGATACCTTACTTCTGCATTACTGCTTCTCCACTGAATGTATTGTTCAACAGCTCTGTATTTATCAACAAAAATAAACCAGTTTTACTGAGGTTAGATTCTAATTTCTGAAAGAACTGCCTTCTCAACAATTACTTTGTGTACTGTTTGAATGAGGAGCACACCAGCTTGTTTAGCTCTGGCTTCTTGTTGCTGTAACATTTGCAAATGACTTGGTTGTACATCTTTCACTTTTCACCTCAGACACTAATCTTATGAACCTTTATGCACCTCAGTGCTAAGACCCATGGAAGTCTAAAATCAGCAATAATTCCCATCCAGTGTAATTTATATCTGCACCTTTTCTGAAGCAGCAGCAAATTCAGTGCTCTGTTTTGCATAGTTGAACTGATGCCTTGAGACACTGACTGGACAAAGGCTAGACAGAGTTAAAGGAATAAAGTAGGTATTTATTAGAAGGCTTTAGAAGGACACACCTTGGGCAGTAAAAGAGCCTGGCCGAGCCTACACCCAAGATGGACCCAAGATGGACAAAACGTGGAAGACCAGTCATGAGTTTTTACACTTTTATAAGTTTTGGTTCATTTACATATTGGGGTTAATTGTCCAATTTCAGTTTCAGGTTATGAAGTCCCATCTTCCCAGTTTGTTCTGCTCAATTCCCTGTTGTTTACACTTTTTGGTCCTGAGGCTGCAACAGTATTCTTGGTTCTCAAGGTGGAAAAGGATTCTTTTGTTTAACTAAACTATGAAGAGAACTTACTAACAGTTAATATGAAGTTCAGAGTCACACACTAAGGCAGTACAGAATCTGAAAATAATGAAAGCTAAAACTTAAGGCATCATTTCTCCTCTTTAGAAGCTTGTCAAGTCCTTTACCTTATCAAGTCTCTATTATAAATATCTAAAAAATAGGTATTTAATAACAGATAAGTATCTAGAATTAGTAAATAACTAACAACAGATAAATGTCTAATAGTAAATAAAAATATATCAATAGAAAAATATCTAATAACAGTAAATAGGTTAACAGTAAATATCTAATTATTAATAAATATCTAACAAGAGTAAA
>VWZU01008212.1:1503778-1517977 GCA_013397095.1 Sterrhoptilus dennistouni | reverse complement strand
TTTTTTTATTTTTTTTTTCAGAGCCTGCTGACAGACCTCCTCTTCTTCTGGTTGCAAGCTCTGAGACGATTGAGGTTTTATACCTCAATGGCAGCAGGATGTCCTCCCGGAGCCCTGTGAAGGGATCTGCAGTGCTGAGCCTGGACTACAGCTACAGGGAGGACAGCCTGTGCTGGATCCAGTCCCGAGAGCTCTCCAGCCAGCTCAGGTGCTCCAAGATCTCCACAGCTGGGACCTTGCCAGAGGAGTGGACAATAAACATCGCCCAGCACCTTCACAGTAAGTATTTGGCAGCGTTTGAGTGTCTTTGTTTAGGGAAAATTTGGGAGAAAACTCTCAAACTTCCCTCCGGGAAGCAAACTTAAATGGCCCCTCCTTCCAACTCGTCGCCTTTTCTTGGAGAAAAGTGGAAAAAATTATTTCTTTAACAAACAAAGTGCACAAGCATAAAGAATGAATAATATGAAACAATAAAATATTTTGTTGCTCTGAAGTGAGGTGGTAAATTTGGAAAGTCTTTGTTGTGGGCAGCTTAGCTCGTGCTGTTTGTTCCCAATCCTTGTGGAATCCAGGCCCTAGTGGGCCACAGGTGACAGCTCCTGGAGCTCCCTTGGGTTTCTGAGTCTGGAGCAGGTTTAAACGGTCCTAAGAAAAAGGAAAAAAAAAAAACGGTCTAGGAGCTTCTCTGGTTCATCTAGCCAAAACTAATTAAAAGCAAAGAGATCTCTGTCCCTGTTTGGTTTTTTTTGGTGATTTTTTTTGTTGTTTTTGTTGGTTTTTTGGTTTTTTTTTAATTTGCTTTCTTCTTATTTTCTCCATTCAGCTGTGAGCCTTTTCAGAGTGGTTTTAAGTGTATTTTAGAGGGCATTTTATACTTTGCATATCAAAGTACCCCAAAGGTGATGGTGGGCAGTATTTCATTGTGCATTTTCAATTCACCCAGCCATTGATATTTTGTTTTCCTTTTAGCAAGAAAAATCAAATTAACCACAGTCCTGGGCAAAATGTGCTTTGTATTGAGCTGTGTGTGTGTGCTCTGTCAGTTGTTTGCACCATCAGAGTGGACCTGAGCTCTGTGGTTTGTGCTCCTCCAGCCCTTCCCCTGCTTTCCTGTCCCTCTGTTCCCTGCATGCCAAGAGAATTTCTCATCCTGTGCAGTGCAGATCTGCATCACTGCATCTGTTTGCAAAACCGAGGCCCTGGGATGGGTTTGAAATGAATGCAGTGCCTGGAATTAATGAGCTGTTCATTTTTCATAATGCCAGCACACTGTGGTCTCTAATATTCTTCTCAAACTTCATGGTAATCATTCAATCTTATTTAGAATGAAGAATACTAATTCCCTTGGATATGAACTGACTGTAGATACTTGCTTTGACTTCTGCTTTGATTTTGATTTTGGAAATAGTGTTTAGGGACTTAAAAAACCCCAGAACTTTGCTGGGAGCTCTGACTGACAAAGTCCTGCAGATTTAGCTGTGGGAGTGTTTTTCCCAAGCACACACATCCACAGACATTTTTGTTGTGTTGCTCAGTGGAGCAGCATCAATCCCCACAGTCTGGGCATGTCTCCTCAGAGGAAGAGCAGCATGAAACTTGCTTTTGTCCACCTAATTAGGATCTTGGAGACACCCCTGGAGTTATTCCTGTCAGGACATGGCAGGAATCTCATGTTGCTCTACCTGGTGTATTTGCCAGGTAATCTTGTGGCTGCTGCAAAACTGAGTTTTGATTTTGAATGCTTCCTTTTCTTTGCTCTACTTGCTGTTACCTATTCAGGTCATTTCTGCTGTTTCTCTTCATCGTACAGCACTACACCTGATGAGGCAAATTAATTTTGTAACTCTTGGTCAAGGGAAATGTTTTCAAGAGTAATGGCATTCTCTGCCAGCTCAAGCCAAATAAATGGTCATGGCCATGGGGTGATTCACATCAAATTGTACATTCTGTTCTTCGCAGGAACCTTTTTTTTGTGTTTGTGTGAAAGTGGTTATTCCTAAAAGTACTAGAGAAAAAAAAAGAAAAACTTTTCCTAGCAGTGTTTGTAGAATTTATCTTTTTTATCCCAATCTTCTAATCATTTTGTTAGTGGGGGGAAAAAGAAAATCTGCATTTGACACAAAAAGTGGCAGAAACATCAGTTATACAAAATGATTGGGACTGCTTGAAGTAGATTTATTCAAAGTGTTTACTTCAGTGAAAGCAAGTAAGTCTTGTAGTTAGGAACAAAGACTATAGATCATCTTTAAAGATGAAAGTCTACATCTAGGAAAGCAGGGACTATGAAAATGACTTCGTTTTCATGATGGGTCAGACAGCACCAGCTCCAGGTACTGAACATAAGCTTTGTGTTCACAAAAGAAAGGAAATTAGTCCTTTAGTTGCTGTCATTCTCCCTCAGAAGAGTCCAATGTGACTCCAGTTTGGTGAGGATGTGTCCCAGGTGGATGGAATCAGATCCTTTGAAGCACTTGAGTAACTTGGTGTGTGTCTCTCTCTGCAGAGGGGGAAGGGCTGAGGAGAGGCTGCTCCTGCACTTGGCTGGTTTTAGCTCTGGGAGAACAGGCTGCAGCTCCAGAGGTGCTCCCTTGTGCTCAGTAATAAGCCTAATTTCACTCTTAAAATATTTATTATCTCAGGATTTGTTTGGTGGTTTTATCGCCTTACATAAGGACAGCTTTCTGCAGGCACAGCAGCCTCAGCACAGGCATTTTTGTCTCAGCCAAGGCAACAACATTGTCAAGTTGTTTCGTCTTTGTCTTTTTAAGGCCTAGAAGATTTTGGAAGAGAAGCTGGGAATTTTCCTCTTGGGAAAGATTTCTGCAGAGAGTACTGGGGCCAGAGATGATTCTCCTGTAAGGCAGGCGTGTGCAACCTCTGTCCATAGGAACAGGGGAGCCCCTTGACACCTCACAATGAGCTCACAGCTGCTTCAGTGAGCACAGTGAGACTTTCAGGAGCAATAATTTATTTAAAATGATATCTCTAGGCCCAAACTAACAAAAATCCTTTCTAAAGGCATGAATGTGGAAGATCTCCCAGTTTTTTGTACTTTCGAAGCCATGAAGTGCAATCTTACATTAATGTGCTTTTGTGTGTGGGAGCTGAGAGGAGGCCAGAGCAGCATCCTCTGGATGCAAGAATCTCCTTCTTTCTCATTTTAGGAGGCATTTTGTGTCTTCATCATTACAAGCACCAAGTGTTGGGATTTTAAGAGAGATGAGACCACTTCAAGATATTTTAAGACATTATTTATTGCTGCGGTCTCATTGAAGGGTGAGAAGTTCTTCACCATATGCCAAAAATCCGTGGTCAGTGGTCCCAAGACCACAAGTTACAAGGTCTTTTAAAGGTTAATTAGCCAATAAACTCTGCCACAAAGAACGTTTTTACTTTCACATTAATCCCAAATTAATTTGTCTTACACGTCTCTGCTGCAGTGCGAAATCTCTTGGCCAATCATCTAATGACACACAAACTTCCAGTACTACACCTTAAAACTTCTTATCACCTTTATAACTACCTCTATGTCTTAAACGTTAAACTCTAAAACTTCCCACTACTTAGCTTAATGTGATTCTGTCCAAATTACTAACTCATATTTTTACTTATGGTCTCTAAACTTGGAAGCCTTTTCTGAGGTCTCAGGTCCAAACCTGTGTTCTTTTTTTTGTATTTGGGCCTGCATGCACAAGATTTTTGGGAATTTTCTGGGCCTGGAATTCCCACAACCAATCACCTTTCATGCTCTTCTACAGCACAAGGCAGAACAGCCTGGGTTTCAGCTGTTATTCTTTTGCAGAATATAACGAAATCTCTTCTGGGATGATGCTTCAAGAGCATGATATTTTCTGCTTGGCTGACGTTTGATTCAGGTTTCCTTGGCACTGGGTTATCTCAGCACAACACAACCACTGCTGCAGTGCCTGTGTTCAGCTTTGCCACCTGTTCTTTGTGCCCACAGCTGAGCACAGCTCACCTGGGAAGGGACACAGGCTTTTCTCTTGGCAGCTGTGTTTGGACAGGGCTGCTCTGGATTGAAAGAAACCTCTTGTTTCTTCTGTGGTAATTCAGTTTTTTACCTGCCAAGGTTGGGAGCTGGGCGTGGGTATGGAGAGGCTGGAGTCTCTGGAGAGAGAGGGATTTGTGTCTCTGCTTGTGGGACCCAGAACCTTCTATTTGATCTGCTGGGCACAGGCCAGGCTGGATTTTTGGATCTCCCACCCTTTGGATGTGAGTGCAGTGAGCCCAGGGAATTGGAGCACAATCCAGGAGTGTCTGTTTGGGAACATTTCTCTTTCTTTCCCTGGTTTTGGTTCCCCTAGTGGCTCCTCCACCTCCTGACCTAAACCACTTCTCAGGAGTGATTATCCATAAACACTGCTGTGTTCAGAGGAGCTGCAGTGATTTCCCTTGGCACTGAAGGAAACACCAAGCACTGGAGATGGTGTTCCTGTCAGCAGTTCCTGTGAATTGCCATGAATATTCATGGAAAATCAGAGCGAAGTTTGGCTTACTCTGCAGGAGCAAAACTGTGAAGATCTGGGGGAAAGTGTTTATTCCTACACAGTCTGCCCCAAACTTGCCTCCAGACAGGCACTAAGAGCTGTCACACAGTTGTAGACTGTGGGTTTGCTGTTTTTCTCCTGTGATAGACAGCCCATGTGCCTTGAAGGTGTACAGAAAGGAGAAGGCTTCATGTCAAAGGTCATTTATACCTCACATGGTTCTGTGGTAGTGTTCAGAGCACTTGAATCAGTCATGGCGCCCTCAAAGGGAGTTTCATGGAATGCTTTTCCTCTGTGTGGACTTCTCAAGCTCTGGCTGATCTTGCATTGGTGTCTGCATTTCTCAGAAGACTGGTCAAATGCTGGTTTTGGGATAATGAACCTTCTTGCTTTGTCCAAAAATGGGCTTTCTTGGGTTTTGGCTTTAAGTTTTAAATTTTTTTTTAGGAGTGTCAGCGTCTCATTCTTAAGTGCTCTAGACAGAACCATGAGTAAATTATACAAAACTAGGATAATTTTCTCATTAACTAAGTGTTTTTTCAACTTGAATTTCCCATCTCCTTTCACTGTCCCGCCACTCAGTCTCTTAAGGTCCTGCAGTTCTTCAAAACAGACCATCCTCTTTGCTGTTCTGGAAATCTCATTTTTATTGGGCCTCATCAGCTTGTTGTTCACGTCATCTTCCAGCTGGCTTGTGAATGTTGCCTCACACACGTTCCAGCACAGGCTGTTGCTCTGGAACTTGGTGATGCTCCAGAGGGAACAAGGTTTGATCCACTTGGGTCGTCCATGGTCCATCTCTGTGCCATATGTCAGGCTTCACCTTTCCTGAGTCTTCCTCATGTTTTCCTCAGTGTCTGTTGGCATTTTCATGTTTCCCTGTTTACATTTTGTTTTAATTTCCATGTGCTTTTAGGTATTTTAAGCCCAAGCCCAATTTTATTTTTTGTTATTTGGAAGTTCATGCTCCATGATATGGGAAATGCTTTCTTTGCATTTCTTTGTCCATACTTCTATTCCTCATTCTGGTGTCCCTGAACTTACAGAACTCTTGATCCAGGGTTTGATACAGCCTCAATAAGGTGCTTTCCTAGTACAGTATACAAGGAAAGTTTAGTTTCTGTTTAGTGCAGGAAATGGTGCTGTCTGATAATTGTCCTTTTTCAGAGAGTTTTTCTGTCCCCTGTAATGACAAGACTCCTTTGGAGACTTGGGCCTGTACAGAAACTTCCTTTTATCAGTGTGCTCCTCTCTTTAGCTCCTTGTCTTTGCTGATTTTTGGTTCTGCACTGCCTTTTTGATGGTTATCAGGGTTGGTGGAAGGATAAGGGGAGTTCAAATCTCTTCATTCAACCTTTCTGCTCTAACAAGCATAATCACTTGGGCATCATCCTTTGTGGTGTGTACTGCAAATTAATTATCTTTTTTTGTAATTAATAATATTCAATATAATCAGGTCTATACCTTAATTTTCCATATTGCTTGCACAAAAGTTAAGATGTAATCTATATAACTGAAACCCTAAGAGGGCCTTTCTTCTGTTAGGAGTTTCTAAATATTAGTTGTGAAGGATCTGTCTGCTTTTGCTGCATCTTTTGGGCACAGACTTTCCCAATTTCCATGGGAATTGTTCTGCTGGTTTGAGTATTGTCACCACAACACTGTGTTGTGTCACTTAGAGGCACAACCTCCCATAGCAGAGGGCCTGAATTGGTGGCATTTCCCTCCAAAGTTAGCTTATCTGCACTTAATCCTTTTTGGCACCAGAGCTACTTATTAACTGATTGTTAATTGCCACAAATGGATTTTTTTCAGTTGTTCAAAGATGTGATGTTACTATTTTTCAAGCTCTGTTACTCATCCAGCTTCCACAATTGATCTTGTGCTGACATTGGTCAAAACCCTGTGTCTGCCTTCTGTTCTTAGCATAGCTGGCACAATGTCTCTTCTTCTTTATTTACTCTTCAGGAGTTGTGTCCTGGACAGTTAAATCTCAGACTGAGTACAGGAAATAAAAAGCTTTATCTCAATGGCATTTCTCAGTGCAAATTTTTGATTGCTTTTGTTATTTGTTTATTTTTCCCCTTCTCTAAACTCCTGGGCTCTGCCTGGAGCAATCTCCTTAATGTCTCTCTGTGAAGAGACAAAAAATGTCAGTGTTGAATTGTCATATTCCCTTTTCCCTATTTTATCAACTTCCTAGCTCACCATTTTTGGACTTCCTTCCTAATTCCAGATTCATTGTTGTCCTAAAGTGGGACATGGCTGGATCCTTTATGTCTTCCTTGCATCCCAGCCTATCCTGGGTAGAAAAGTTCTTGCACCAGGGAGGAAATCCAAGAGCAAGCAAGGAAACTCCCACAGCAGCAGAAGGGTTTTGTAAAGAAAAAAATGAAATTTTTGTCATAGTAGCAGTAACCATGTAAATTTGTCTTTATCAGTCAGAATTCTGAGAGACTCTTCATCTCTGTCAAATTGAATTACTGTGATGCTTGTAAAACAGTAGCATTTTGATTTTGTTAACAAGGGTTTTTAAGGTGAAATAAAATGATTATGGGGTCTATAGAGATGTAATGTATAGATAACTAGGTTTCTGGTAGTGTAAATCACAGTTTTGTAGCGAATATTTTCCAAAAGCATTTATGACTTCGTAAGCAACAGTAGTGATGTATTGGTTAAACAAAAAACAAATTCACCAGTAATTCTTTTTCCTGAAATGTGGCATTAATTTTTGCACATTTTATGGGATTAGAATCACATTTTTTCCATAAAACTTTGACATCCATATGCACCGTGTTGGCTTCATTTTGTTCTTGACTTTGTAGCCACTGGAACTATTCTTGGAATTATTCCACGTTTCCTCAGTATTCACAGGAGCTTGTCTTCTGCCTTTCTTCCAATGAGGAGAGAAATAATAACTAAATAGGAGACATTCAGTAAAGTCCATTTCAGTAAAGTTGTTTATGAACTTGAGGCTTCAAATGCACTCTTGGAAACTTTCTTAAAGGCAATAAAATATCTGATTAATATTTCAGTATACTTCAATATGCTAATTGCATATGCATAACTTTATTTTGCTTTCCACTGGTACTTTATTATTATGTTTATAAATTTCCCATCTCTTACGATTTAGCCAGTGGTTGTCTTCTTGAGTGCTAAAATATCTTTGTAGATGCAACTCACATATGATGCTAACCAAGTTTACTTCATTTAGACTAATTGACAGCAAATTTGCCACACAGATATTTATTTATTAATGCAAATATTTAATTCAGTCTTCATTAAAAATCTTTAAAACTCCACTAAATTCAAGTGAAGACATCAAGAATTCTTAGGTTTGGGCTTTTCTCCTTTTTCATAATGCACTTTGGATTGTGTCCTTAAATGAGTGCTTCTGCCTCCTGAAGATTTTTCCTGAGGCATGAATCAGCACTGAAGGAAAGTAAAAAGTTCTGTGCCTTCTTTGAAAGTACTTTTCCCTTTATAAGAGCAAAGGGGACATAAAAACTATAAGCTTCAGTTACATCCAACACCATAACTGGAACCATGTTTAGACATAAAAACGAAGCACTTGAGCAATTGCAGACCAAAGTCCATCCCAGACAGAGAATTATCAGCAGCTAAAGCCATGAGGGAACAGTAATTTGTTAGCAATGAGCCTGAGCAGTCTTAGGAATTCTCTGTGCTCTCTGTGCCACACAGAGATGTGAGTGTGCAGGGAAGTGACCCACAGCTGAACCACACCTTCCACCTGCTGTAAATCTTAGGGAAGCAGCAGGAGATGGAAAAAGAAAGGGGAAAAAAAATCTGTTTGTATGTCTTGTGCAATGAAAAGAGTCATAGACTAAAATCACAAATATTGTGACTCCTGATCAGACTTGTGGCCTCTGGAAATCTCTGTGTTGTTGAAACTCAGGTTTTGATCTGATGCTTTGTTCTACTGCAGGGAAAAGGGTAAATAGAGAGCATGCTTTTCAGAAAGGAATAATCATGAGTAATTGCATTAATGGAAGTAAATCTGGAATAGAATCTGCATATGTGATGAAATTAAAACCAGTTGCTACAGCACCTTAAAGCTCTTGCCTGATCTGCTTTCTGTACTCAGAGCAGCCTCACAGGGTATTTCTGTGCTGGACTGGAGCCTGTGGCAGAGACACACCAAAAAGTTTGTGTGTGTCACAATAAATAAAAGACTTGTTCTTTCCTTATCACTATCAGGAGCCCTTACAAAAAGATGAATTGTTTATTTTGCAAAGTTTTTTATTGATTATTATTTAGATTGGGATGGACATCACAAATTAAAACCACCATCTGATTGTGGTGATTTAATATAGGATTGCTTTCTTCAGTTTTTAACTCCTTTGACTGGCAGAAGCAATAGCTGGCTCAACAAGTAATCTCTCCAGATCATGGAAATACTGTTTTTGTTCACAATATATAAAATTGTGTGTTTCAACTTAGAATGAAACAAATTTGATTTAGAACTTTCTTGTGACTTCAGCTTTGGAGTAGAACTTGAAGAGCTGATAACATTATGGATTGTATCAGCATCAGGGAATAAATAAAACATAACAACAAAGTTTGTCCTTTTCACTATTTGTCAGTTGAGTTCAATATAATAAAATCTTATTTTTTCTTGCACATTTTTAGTAGTTGAGTGAAGCATGTTTCTAAAACTGACAAATTACATGCAACAAATGTTCTAACTGAAGTAGATCACTCTTGCTAAAGTCAGACTTCTGATTTTCTTTGTTCTGGAAAAAGAAAGTGTTGAAACCATTGTAAGCAATTAAATGACAAGGACAGGATATGCAAAGGGTCAGTTTGCTTGCATAAAATTGATGCCCTGAGTGTTATCAGCCTGTCACCCAGCAGCTGCCACTCAATGTGCTGGGCCAGGCATTCACCGTGACAGTTCTGAGCTGGGGACAAAGTTTAGGTTCTCTGTGCATGTGTAATTCCATAACATTTCTGTCACACTGTGTAAGCAAAAATAATGAGCTGACTGAGGAGTGTGTGGGGATCTGAGTCACAGTTGGCAGTTCAGAAACACCCTCGCTCTTTTTGGCAATTTTGGACTTGTCTTGAATGTCATTTTTTTGCTCTTTTACTAAAAAGTTTTATCCCATTTTTTTAATTTGGAGGAGTTTTTTTTTTCTTTTGATATATAAGGAGGTAAGTATAATGTGTTATAAAAGATTAGTACCTTTTCTCTTAGTCCCTTTTCCCTTCTAGTTGTACATATACTGAAAGTATGTCTTTTCCTTTTAAGACTCTTTGGAGGTGATATTGTTTAGTCACTGAGTCTGTACAACAGACTGCAGAATTCAGATTTGTTTTAAACAGTCACAACCACCTCATTGCCTTCAGAAACAAACCCACTGAGAAAAGGCAACTCAAGCAAGATGAAGGGATGAGGAAAGGTATTTTATAGCAGGCTGTAAATGCTCCTTGATCCACGTCCTGCACTGGCTGGAGGGACAAGGTGTGAGGAGCACCTGGGGCTGTGCCCCTGCTCCACTCAGTGTTACACCACTGCCTGTGCTGCCTTTGGGATCACTCAGCACACCACTGAGTTTACATCAGGGCAGGCAAAAAGTTCATGGCAAAAAGACAAGGGGACCTGGAGGAGGGTGCAGTGCATATTTGTGTCTCTCCTCTGCACTTCTTTGCAAGGGTTGGGACAATTTGTTTTTACCGTTCACGTGAAAGGAGCAGTGATTTAGGAAGGAAGGGTTTTCTTTCAAAGGTCTCTAATATGCTGGGAGGAGACCAGTGTTTTGTCTTTTCCCCTCTAAATGTGGAATAACAGAGAAAAACAGACAGTGTGAGGTTTAAAACCTGAAATCCTGGGCGATGCACAAGGCAGGAGTGGGGGATTATGGGCTCACATCTCCCTGGAGTGGCCAGTTTTGGGAAGGGCTGGGAGCCTTGTGAAAGCAAAGGTCAGGTTCTGCACATACAAACACTTTGAATTGGAGTCATATTTCTGGGAGCATTGGCTGTGTGAGTGATTCATGAGACTTTTAATGGGATCTATGGTGCCATTCTGGTTTAAGATAATGCTCAGGTAGACCAATGGCAGCACTATTGTGGTGATGAGAGAAATAAATAAAGAACAACCAAAAAAAAGCACTGTCCTGATGTCTGGTTGAAAATGGATAGAAAAATAATTGATAAATAAATCTAAAGCCATGTTTTATTTTTATTTCTTGCATTACTGGAAATATGTTAGCAAGGAATTTTTTTATTATTTCTAAGTGCAGTTACAATGTCAGTATTTTAAGTCTGGGCAGTTTTCTGTTTTGTTGGTCAGATCACATATAATGAATAACAGTCTTCTCCTCAAAGGTTACAATTTTGATATTGAAAATATGTAATAAATGGGTGAAAAAAAGAAAAGGACAGAGAGGGAGAAAGGGAGAATGAGGTAATGTTTACATGGGATGCATTTGTAATTGTCTGTTGGCAGCATTAGTATGCAGGAAGGGTTTTATTTGTTTGTTTTGCTCAAATGACTTTTGTAGGTGCTGAACAGTGGATTCAGAGTCTTGCAGGAGTGGCAGCCTATTGGTGACATGGTGTGATGATCCCTCTGTTAGAGGGAAAGGAAAAGATGAAGAAAAAAAGCTCAGTGTCCTTAATATAAGAAGCAATTTCTTTTTCTTTCCTTAGCAACCCTAAAAAAGAGGCTTTTTATCTAGTAAACTACATGAGAGGGTTTTGTTTCCAAAATACTGAGTGAAGAAATGAGGTATATGTTGCTAACTGTGCAGGTCGTATTTTTTTATTATTATTATTGAGGATATTTTTAGATTGTCTAGTATTGTCCAAGTAGTAATTGTCAAGCTGGATTTAAAATGGCCTCTGCATGCAGATTTTGATTATATTAAAAGCAAATTCTATTTATTTTAGCAATGTTGGTAGTTTTTTTGTGTGGTTTGTTTGGTTTTATTTTGTTTTGTTTTTTTGTTGTGGTTGGTTGGTTGGTTGGTTGGTTTTTTGTTGGGTTGGGTTTTTGGTTGTTTTTTTTTTGTGATGTGTTTTGTTTGTTAGACTTTTGGTTGCAAGCGTAATTCTTCTCCTTTTCCTTTAATATGTTTAAGATGAAGACAAAGACTTTCATGCCCAACGTGAATGTATCTGTAAAACAAAATTAAATACTCTATGGTCAGTATTACCTTCTGCTTAAAAGTGAGTGTGATAATGTCCTTTGGGACTGATTTACACCAGCGGGCCATGGCATGTCCTGCATTTCATATTGACTAGATCCTTTATTGCTAACTGTAACTAGAGTGGGCTCCAGATAAAATTATCCTACAAAATTATGGTACCTGCAAGAACCTACAGCATATCTGGGTCCTGTGTATGGGTGTTCTCTGACAAAAGTTACCTTCCATGAAAAAAATGCAATGTGAGTTTCCTTTTTTCGCCTAACTCATTCTTAAAGAGTTGTCAGAGATAATTCACTTCTAAATTATCCCACCAAAAGCATTTCTTAAAGCACCGTTGCTTACCTCTGATATTAAACTGTTCAAACTTTCTCTGGAAATGTGTCATTTCCCTTAAATGCTTTGCATTGTGAAAGTAACTCTGTATATTTATTGGCATCTCTTTGCATTATAATAATCTGCTGCTTGGCTTGTCTGTGCAAAAACGTTTAAGTGTCTTTGTTGTTGTGTGATGATGGTTTCTGGGGTGGATAACCCATGCAGGGGGCAGTCCCAGGGAAGTGGGAGGTGGTGGATTTTTGGCTTTGGCTGAAGGCAGGGAATGTCACAGCCTGGAGCAGCCCCTCTGTCCCCCCACAGCAGCTCTCTGAGGCCACGTGCTTGATGGGACGCCTGTTGCAGCTGAATTATGCTTTAATTTTAACAGTGGGTGACTTAACTGCTTTGAATAACTGGGTTTGATTTACAGTCTCACAAGATTTATAAGAAGCTGTTGAATGTGCAGCTAAAAAGAAAAGAATGAAAAGAAAAAAAAGGCTGTTATAGCTATGTACTTCTATAAATCTGTCTTTATTGTTCAGCATGTACACGGGCCACTGGGACCCCATTACAGGTTTGCAATCACTGGGCAATGTGTTTGAGGCTCAGCAATGCAGAAATTAGGAATGTTATGGTTTTCAGCTATTCTTACTTATTTCTGACAGGAGATTGATGCCAGAAAATTCACGCCCTCTAGAAATCTGAACAGTCAGGATTAAAAGATGGGGCCACTCACAAGGTCCTTGTTTAATTGTTTCACACTTTTTCCTTGCTCGTTTAACCCGTTGGCATCACAGCCAGTCTGAAATTTCATTCATCTTATTCATTCCAGAAACTCGATGCATTTCCTGATAGAACCATTTTATGATAAAAGTAAAAGAAGAAAGATGCTTAATAATGCTTAAGAATTTAGAACCAGATTTTGCTACCCTGCTGTAAAATTCCTGGGAAAGGCACAAACCTGTCTGGGGTATCGTCACGTTTCCACTGAGTGCTGTGTGAAGGAATGTTTTAGAAGAGGATGTTGCTGATGATTGTTGCTGTCATTATTGTTAATACTGGTTTTTCGGATTCCCAGTGGAAGGAGGAAGTTTATTAATGCCACACTTTCACGTTTCTCTCTCAGTACCTGCTCAATATGCCACCTCAGCCAATGTGGAGTCATGGGATCACAGAATGGTTTGGGTTGAAAGAGACCTCTAAGCTCATCTCATTCCCCTGCCATGTGCAGGGACACTTTCCCCTATCCCAAGGTTTTCCAAGCCCCATCCAACCTGGCCTTGGGCACATCCAGGGATGCAGCCACAACCTGTTCCAGTTCCTCACCAAATACCCAGAATTTTTCTCTTCTGTACTTGCTGGGAAGCTGAATTCCTAAATCTCAGAGTGCCTGAATCGACCACGTCTCTGAGAGACTTCGTGTCTTTCTGAGCCATCAGGATGCTTTCATTTAGTATTCATAATATTTAGATTATTCTTGTATTTTTGAAAATTCTCTAGCTTGGGGAAACTGCTATCGTCTCAGTGTTCACATTTATAGGTTTTTAATGCAGTATATTATGCTTCAGGGTTGAAAGAAAGCCAACAATATTTTTTTCAGTAACCAAATTGATTGAAATTGAAATTATTTTACTCTGCAAAGAAAAGGAAAAGCTTTCTCTTCTTTTGAGGAACTTGAAGTCTAGATGCTTTAAAGTGCTTATTTAAATTTAGTATATTTTAGGTTCTGCATTGTGCTTCCAACAAAGAGTATCTGTGAGGGCTGATTTAATTCAGAGGAATCAGATATTTGAGGAGGAGTCATTCCAAAAAGATGGATGGATATTTTTCACTTGATTTTTCATTTTTCAACTTATGTAATAATCACTCCGGACATGGCTGTTAAAAGCTGAGACACCACTTGTGTCTGACTTACTGAATGGTGACATCTTTAATAAAAATCACATTTTTAAAGTGGCATTGCAGACAGAATTATGGTAAATTCTCTGTAGTAGAAGGGCCACAGAGAAAATGCATTCCAGCTTCACTTTCCCAAGGCACAGTGTCAGCACAGGGCTGTCTGGGCTGCTAATTAGGAACATTAATGTCAAAAGAGTGGCACAGCAAAGGCAGTGCTGCTGCAGGATTTCACAGCTTGTCATTTATGTGTTTTAACACTTCCTACCTGCTCTCACCATCCTTGGCTATGGGAGGGAAAGAAA
>VWZU01008212.1:1485142-1503754 GCA_013397095.1 Sterrhoptilus dennistouni | reverse complement strand
AAAAAAAAAAAAAAAAAGGGCCTGGTGCTCCTCGTCTTGCTCTAGACTTGGCTTTTGTACCCAGTGGAGGCAAAAAAATCTATTCTCAAGTGGCTTTCTGCCTTTCTTTGCAATAAAATTTGCTTGTTCCTTGGTAAATACATAATTTTATTTGTTTTTTTTTTCTTTCTAACTACACAATAAATTAAGCCAAGTAAGTGTAGCCATGCCAGTTTGGACATTGCATTCAGAAAGGAGATGTAGGAGGTATAGAAGAAAAATGAGGAATTTAAAATAATCAAAATAATTTTTCCTTTAAGATAAAATTTTCCAAAAAACCAAAGTAAAGCAAAACAAACAAACAACAACAAACAGAGAAAAAGGAAAAAAAGCCAAAGCAAAACCAACAAAAACCCACAAGAAACCAAAAACAACTCGGCATTTCTGTGTCAGAAATGAAGATTATTTTAAGCACTTCCAAGTATATATTTTATAAATATATATTAATATGGAGAAAATCTAAATGTGAAATCAATACTGGTTTA
The DNA here is from genome assembly GCA_013397095.1 of Sterrhoptilus dennistouni. NCBI lineage: Eukaryota > Metazoa > Chordata > Aves > Passeriformes > Zosteropidae > Sterrhoptilus > Sterrhoptilus dennistouni. Next base: position 1,503,230 of record VWZU01008212.1, on the reverse strand, counting down.
AATATGCATGTATGAGGACGTTTTCATTGCAGTAATGTCCAGAATAAGTAAAAAAATTCTATAAAGGCACTAGAAGCTAAGTTATTTCTCTTAAAATAGTGAGAAATGGTCTACCTCTTTAATCATTGACAAGAAGCATATGGAGAGTTCAGGAATATTTTAAATTTTAATTATATTTCATCCAAAATCATTCCCTAGTTCACTTAGAAGTTTCTCAAAAACACTCCAACAACTCAAGAATTCCACTGAGTAGTTTGCTCAGATCAGTTCTTACATTAAAAATAAGAAATGTTTATATGAAGCTTTTAACTGGAAAAAACTTGCTAATTTTTGTTTCTACATCTGGGAAAAATGAAATCTGTTAATACAGAGCTGATTTTAATCAATAGTTCATGGGCAGAATCCTTGAGTACAGCAGTGACAGAAATACAAGAATATGTCAGTGCTTCTCCTCTTCTGCTGAAGATCTGAAGTCTTGTGCAAGTCTTGATTTGAAAGGGAAATAAATGCAATAATTCGTGCAGCACAAGATCTATATTGGAAAATCAAAGTGAAAGAAGAAAGCCATTCTATTTTTCTCTGATTTCCATAAACTATGGTTTGGCCATAAGACATTTATTTCCAGGACTCTTTGAAGATTTAGCCACCCTCATATGAAATTATTATTTTCTCTAAAGGTCTAATAATGTCTATGTGTTTAAAAGACATAGGAAAATTCACTTCCAGACACACTTTGGCTGAGCCCACAGTCTACATAATGTCATTAAATAGAGCAGAATTTAACCTATATGCTGTTTTAACTATTCTTTATGAAGTCCTTAAGAGGAAATCCTAGTTTTTAGAAAGTAATAAAGGAAAGATGATCACATTTGGCAGAAATGCTCCAAGGAAACTGTTATTAATATAGGAAAAGCCTTCAGAACTCTATAGAAGATTGCTCAGAATAAATATGTGTGTTTTTAAGGGGAAACATTTCTTTTTAGAGACTTCTGAAACTGTTCTTTCTGAATGAAAGAAAAAAAGATTAATTACTTTAAAGATGTGAGTGGACCAGACATCTGCACATAGTGGGGTTTATATATGAATCCAGAAACAGGCATGAAATGAATACAGTAACTTCTTGAGTACTTGAAGTTTTATATATATTTTAAAAGTCTCCAGTTCAACCAGAGCCTTATCTCTGTGGTTTACAGTGCTTGAAACTCGTGTGAAAACTGGGGAGCCAGTCACAGCAGGTTCATCCACAGCTGCTGCCAAACCACGGGGATGAAAATGGGATTCACAAAACCCCATTATCTGCCAACTGAGGGGATTTCTCCTGTAGAATCTAATTTGGTGGGGGAGTGGACTTGGACAATTCTTTACAAAGTTGTGTTGTGAGAAAGTAGATGTGTCCAGTGCAGAGAATCAGAATCATTAGGTTGGAAGAGACCTCCAGGATCGTCAAGTCCAACCCAACCCTAACCTCAACTAAACCATGGCACCAAGCGCCACATCCAGTCTTTTCTTAAACACATCCAGAGATGGTGAATCCAGCACCTCCCCAGCCAGACCATTCCAATACTTTATTACCCTTTCTGTAAAAAACTTTCCTGATACCCAGCCTATATTTCCCTTGGCGCAGTTTGAGACTGTGTCCTCTCCTTCTGTCAGTGCTGCCTGAAGAAAGAGACCAACCCCCACCTGCTCCCAGCCACATTTCAGAGAGTTGTAGAGAGTGATAAGGTCACCTCTGAGACTCCTTTTCTCCAGGCTAAACAACCCCAGAGGGCACAGCATGAGGACAAACCCCAAAGCAGATCCATGGTGTCTGCAGCACACAGGAGCCACTGTGGGCTCAGTGCCCACATCCATTGCTAATGCCAGCCGTGGTTTGGAGGGAAGTGTTCTTTGGATAGCAGGACATCTCTCTGGAGAAGTGTGTTTTGAAGAGAATTGCTGTGAATTAATATGTGTTTGGGGTTGCAATATGTAACCAAAAGTGTGTATTCTGTTTGCCATCTGTTGAAACTTGGTTGGGGAGGTGTTTTCTTTATCTCTTGTATGACCCATTCCTCATAACTCCAGGGGCTGGGTGCCTTCTGTTAATGGGCAGCTCTTCAAACAAGGTGGGGCAGTGTTCATTATCCCTTCCACTACCCATCCTCCCTCCAGGGGATATCTGCTGTTAATGGGCCATCGAGGCTCACTGCATGGCTGATATAATTACATCATTGATACAATTTGCCCTCCAGAGGGCTTTAGCTAGCTCAGCTCTTAGAGGCTTTGGAGGGAAATATACCAGGAACAAGACAGAAGATATCAGAAGAGGCTCTTTCCCAGGACCTTTGTCCCAGGTGTTTATTCTTCAAGACTTCCAGGAGGGAAAGAGAGAGAACAAGGAAAAGTGGGGGTTTATATAATTTTCGCCACAGGAAGGGATGGCTGGACCCCAGCCAAGTAGGGAGAGAAAGGAAGGAAGGGTTAAACTATATGGTAGGAGGTTCCAGGGGTCCCAGGGGGGAAAAACAATTCACTGGAGAATTACAACAGATCATCCCATTTGGAGATGCTCCACCCAGGGGGAGGAGCCAAGAATTCCTACCTGGATAAAAATCTGAGAGTCAGAACACCAGAGCAGCCTGTTTGTACTGGATCCCCAGAGGAAAACTGGACCCATCTCACCACCACTGGACTTTCCCACAGGCTCATCTCTGCTCCAACAGAACCACATCTGTACTGCAGGAGGACTTCTTTGGGCTGCTCCCAAAACGCTGACCAACAGGGTGTCAGGTCATATTCTGGCTGTCAGGGTTTCTAAAACTTTTTTGTTTGCTTGGTTTTTTGGGGTTTTTTGTACTACTACATTTGTATTATTTAATATTGCTAATAAAGACCTGTTATTACTATTCACACATTTTTGCCTGAAAGCCCCTTAATTGCAAATAATAATTTGGAGGGACAGTGTTTATATTCTCCATTCCAAGGAAAGCTCCAGCTTTCCCTGGCAGACACCTGTCCTTCCAAACCAACACAATGTGTTGCTTTTTCTGGAAACTCTCTGATCAAAGTCTTGAAACATGCTCTGGAAAGAACAGCTTTCCAAGTTGGAATGAGCCTAAACCTCTCTAGTACTCTGTGCTGCTGGGAGCTCCATGCTCTTCCCAAAGGCATCCTGCTGGGCAGGGAACTTGGATGAATGAGTATTCAGAGCTACCAGTGTTGTTTGACACAAAGTTTGGTGTGGGACTGCCTCTGGATGTCTCAGTTTTCCTGGAATGCTGAGCTCAGTTTTAACTATATAATGCAAATTATTATCCCTGATATGACCTTGAATTGGTTATTCTTGATTTTCATTTAAAAAAACCCCACCAAAACCAAAAAAAACCCACCAATTTTTTTGGTGCAATTTCTTGAGATATGTTACCAAAAACCTAAGGAAAGAGCAGAGCAAACATTTTATAACTGTAAGTACTGTTATGTTAACAAATCCAATAACCTGTGTGTGATGTGCCCTTCACGTATCTATCACATTGATCTAAAAATAGGTACATTTTTCACACAATGAGAAAAACATGCCCTCCTCCAGCAGGCTGCTACTTAACCTTGTTCCTTTTCATCCACTTCCCAGTGTACAGCAATCTTCTAGAGCTCTCATTGCAGGAATTTAATTACCTGTTTTATTTCTACAAATGCTTGAAATCAGATCCCTTTTGTACCTTTTGTCCCGTTTAAAATGTATTTTCTGAAATGCTTCTGTTACCCAGAAGCTTATCTGCAATTTTCAAAAGTCTCCCTGAATCAGTAAACCATAATTTTTTCATTCCATGGATTCAACTTCAGAAAATGGTGAGCAGGCACATTGAAAATGCTTTATAACTATTACTGATTTTCAGAGGCACAGAGTTTTCTTCTGGAATTTTTAAAAATGTGTCCCATGTTTTGCTTGGGAAAAGGGGGGCGGGGGGGGGGAAAGAAGTGTTTTCTTCTGTCTGAAATATATAAGTGCTCATATGTCTCACAGTGCATCTGACATTGGCCTCCTCTGGAGTTTGGATATTGGGCTAAATGGAGCATTTCTTTATTCTGGCTCAGCAGATCTTGGTAATAGAACCCATCAGGCACAATATTCACTTTGAATTAAAAAGGAAATGAGTAGTGGAAGAGCAGGAATGGGAAAGACAGAAGACAGCAGTGAACTGTGTCGTGGGGTGGCTGAGGTGGGATACAGTTGATGTTCCTGATATTTCACTGAGTAAATCTTATTTAAGTTGCCTGCACTTTAAAGGACAACAAATGAGCTTCCATGTCTGTTTTAAGCAAGTACAAGGCTCATAAGCCCTGAGTTATCATCAAAAACTTAATGAATGCAATTTTTGTTCAGTCAAGTTTACTTACTACTCTCCAGTGCAGTTTGGATTGACGGGGGCAACAGCTTTTTATTGGATTGTGAAAAGCAAACCTAAAAATCCCCTATCTGAAGGATTGTTAACATACAGAAAACTAAAAGTTAAAAAAATAAAAAAAGCTACTATGTGTAATGGTATTTTATCACATCTGGCTTCTCTCATCATGACGATCTCAGCTTATGTTAGCACTATTTTGAAAGCACTGTAATAAAGTAAACATATTTAATTTCTTTTAAAAGAAAAATAATTGATATTGATAATTGAAAACATTTAACAGGATTTTTTTTTCTATTAATTGAGGTATTCTTTATTAAAGAATAACTAATTCTGTCCTACAGAGTGGTATCAATACAGTACTGTCAATAAGAGGAGGAAGAGAAGAAATCTTAGTTAAATAAAATTGATAGAGTTATGTTCTTTGCACTTCTCTGTACTTTAGCTTACTATAACAAGATGATGTATGGGCAGATCAGTTTATTTATAAGAAAAATGGAGGATTTATAAGGCATTTACAGAGTGTGGTTCCAGGATCCCACAAAGGAAAGGACTGAGGGAGCAGCTGTGTTAGGGAGCTGTGAAGCTGCTACAGTGTCCTGATATAGAAAACTTGGGTGTTAGTGAATGTCTTTATATTATCACAGAAAAATTTACTTCAATATCACTTCTTGTGGGAATCATCAGAAATCTGGCATCATCCAGATACCCCAGAACTACAAGAAAAAAGTATTTTCAATGAAAATAAATGCATAGATAAGGTGGTTTTAGACATGCATATCACATTTTTTTTTATTTCTGTTAAGTGTTTCTGGTCTGCTTTTAGTCCCCTTCAAATATAACCAACAAACTCTTTTACCCTTTATCAGTGTCCCATCCCCAGGGTCTAACAGACACCCTGGAGCACTAAATTCAGAATCTGAGTGGCTCCAGAGCTTCCTTCCCCCAGCAATCTGGAGCCACCAGTGTTTCAGCCCTTTCACAGGTGCACCAGCATTCAGTGGTGTTGCTTCTGAGGATACCATAAAAAAATCACAATGACAGGCTTAAAAATATTTAACAGAGCTCAAAACAAATGTGGATCTTTCATACCACTGTGGCTGCAATGAGATGTCTGTAGTTAAAAAGGAAAAATTCTCCCCAACCCCTATTTGTGTATTGAGAATTGGATTCCTTATTAGAAACCACACAATCGATGTAAAGCAGCTGGAGCTCTTTAAGTGAGTTGAGCATCTGCTGGCAGAGCAGGCAGCACTCTCTTCCTTGGATGGAAACTGCACTCCTGAGCTCCTTTTTCTCTTTCTTTCCTTCCTTTTTTGTATTTTGGCAGATGTACAGCAGATAGCAATGGACTGGATCACAGGGAACTTTTACTTTGTGGACAATGTCAGTGACAGGATCTTCGTCTGCAGCCACAACGGGTCAGTGTGTGTGACCCTCATCGAGCTGGACCTGAGCAACCCCAAGGCCATAGCTGTGGATCCAACAGCAGGGTAGGGCTCTTTCTCTCTTTCTTTGCACTGGGGTTGTTTTTACATGATTGTTTTTCACTGTGTCTGTGGATGTATCTGTTTCATGCAGGTGTTTTAATAACTATTTTAGCTTTGCTGCTAAAAGTGGAGTTCCTTGAGTAGTTGGTGTACTGAAGCAATAATGTGTAATGAACTTGGAGCAAGTTGTTAAACTTGTGCTAATTGCAATAATTATTGCAGCATGTGCCCTGTGACTTCTCAAAATGGAGTCAAAACTGGAAAAGCAATTTAATCCTGACTTGTCACAACATTTGTGTTTTTGTTTGGTTTTCTGCAAGTTGTGTTTCTACCTGAAGGATGTGGGAAAGGAATGCTTGAAGGATTTTTTTGCCATATCCCTTCATTTACAGGACTATTGGAAATGAGTTTAATGAGTTTATTTACACAAAGAAAGTGGAAGAATTTTTACTGTGCTTTAGAGGGTCAGCTCTGATGGTAAAATTACATTGTATTTGATTTTTCTGTTCCATAGATAGCTACATTCAGTGCCAGTTGGGAATTAAGCCTTGCTTAAGATACAGAGTACTGAATGTCTTCTATTCTATCACATCCACAAGCTGGGAAAAGTTTTTAAGCAACCATGATGTAAAAGCATAACTAAATAGGAGTAGGAATAGGATCAAGTTAATTTAAAACTAATTTTTGTTGAGGAGTTTTGAATAAGGATTTTATCTTGGTTTTATTAGTCAGTAAGAAGTTCAGACCAAAATCCCTGATGGAATATGTCCTAAACTGCCATAAGCCCCTTCTCAACAAATACAAAAATATTTACAGTAGAACAGCTTGTCATCCATATGTGGACTTTTGTCAGTCTTTATTTAAAGCCTGAACGAATATTAAGGAGCATTATCACAATGACTTCAATTCTGACAGGAACAGCTTGCATGTAAAGTTTACAAAGAAGTTTGATAATGTGATCTTGAGTGTAGCTGTATTTCTCTCTGCAGCAGATGGTAAGCTTGACTTGATCTGACTGCAGAGTTGTTCTAAAAGAAAAATAAAAATTCATGTAGAAATTGATTTTCTGCAAGTTCTGATCTGAAGGAACTTGAAGCTTTCAAATTTGCTGACAGCAGCCTTTTTTCTGTGCTTTTACTTGTATATTCTGCATTTACTGGATGAATCCAAAGCTTGCCATTAGCTAATCTTATCTGTCAGGGATGTAGGAATTGTACCCAAGCCTTTGATTTAGTGAGGAGGGACAGAAAGAGGAGAGACTTTTCCTCCAATTGTTGTCTGCTGGCTGCAAACCATTCCTGCTCAGAGTTACCTGTTCAGTGCCATGTGCAAAGTGAAGAGTGGCTGGTTGAGGGAGAGAGAAGTGCAGCCCTGTAGGAAAGGCCACAAGTGATCATGATGTTTTACAGTGTGATTCTTATTAAGCAATCTCCATTTGTTTTGGGGTGAAAACATTGTGTGGAAAATTTTCTCAGGATAAGTGTATTGCAGTTATTTCATTACTGGGGTTTTGGCATTTTTATTATGTATGTTCTGTTAATTGGATACCTAACATACATTTTAAACTCCAATTTATATATTACTTATGTTAGTTTTTGACTGGGTTTTGATCCACAATGCAAACAGATAATGAAAAGCATTCTGGCTATTTAAAAATCTCCTGATCCTTTATTTTGTCTTTTGTTTTCTGTCCTTTTTTTCTTTTAACTCTTTCACACTGATCGTAGTTGAGACTTACTTTGCTGTCAGTGTTTTAGGGTGGTATTGCTGTCTGGGTAACTTGGTGGGTTTATTTTATTTAAAAAAAATCACAAAAGCATCCATATTAAAACCTATATGGCAAGTTGAGCTCTGAATGAGTTGCTGCTCTCAGAGAGGAGACCATTTCCAATGCTAAGAAATTCAGAGTGTGATCCCAAGCCTTTATGTCTGTGATAAACTTCCTGTAGTAGCACAGGGTCAAGCCCTCTTATTCTTGCATGTTCATACCTGTGTGTGAGAGGTTTACTTGTGTCATGAACCAGAAATTCTGTTTTTATCCACAAAACAACCAAGGCATGGTGGTAAATTTGCTCATTCCAAATGGTTGCTGCACTCAGGAATATCTTTTCTGACTGTGGATAATTTTACATCTCTGTGCCTGCAGGTTCTGTTAGATGTTTAGTGCTGATGGTTTGATATATTCTCCTATGAGCTTACAATGGAACTTGAGCTACTGAGCTTCTTTCATATCACACAGGGAGTGAAAGAACTCCTCATAAAAGTTTTTATTCTCATAAAACTGAATTTGAAATTGAGAGAAGAAAGATTCTGCTATTCACACAGCCCTTGAAGAGCCAGATTTGTTATGTTTCTCACCTAAGCATGTTATTTTGGCAGGATTTCAGCGCTTTATCAGCCTGAACTGTGTTTGATGTTTAGGTTATGCCAGACTAGGTCTAATGCACATCCACCAGAAAAATACATGCTTCCCCCAGTGAACTTGTAACTTATCCACTTAGGGGTTTTGCACGTCTGATACTCATCTGTTACATCAACTAATTATCAATTAGGAATAGCACAGTGTTAATATCAGACTTGTGTTAAGGAGAGCATTTCCAGGGGAAGAGAAGGTGTCTCCACTGATCACTGGGAGCACTTCAGAGCCCAGACACGGCAGTGAAATATAGATGGAAGGAAAAGCTGGGACAAGGAGAGTAGGAGATAAAGAGGCCATTGGCAACAGAGAGTGAGAATAAATTGTTTTACAATAATAGATTATCTATCAAATGCCTTGGAACTAAGATGTTTGGCTCCCTATGTCTGCAGTTCACAGCTTTGATAAATTTTAATACGGGACTTCTTTTCTTCCCTGGTCAAGGAACAGAAGCGATTACTTTTGCTGGACCATGAAACTGGTGTAAAATTGATGATGGTGCTGCTGACTGCCAACATGAAACAAATGCAAGCTGAGTTAGAATGGGTTTAGCTGAGATCCTCTGTTCAGGTGTGCTGCACTCACGGGGAATGGTTTTTCAAATTATTCCAGCCAGTATTCCGTTGGCACGTTCATGAGGCTTTGATCACCAGACATTGATGATAGGGAAGGTAACACATTTAAAACTCACAAGAGGGTAGATCAGATTTAGGTTCTCTCCCAGCTCTGCCACAACCAGCTAAATGTCTCTACACAGAGCATTTTATTTTTTTTTTATGGCTCTGCATCTCTTTGTATTTAATAAGAAGCATAAAATGCCTGTTGTTCAGGCTATGTGATATCTGAATGCATTCAGGAACATTAGGAATTAATACTGTGGAATGCTAACTGTGTACATCTTCATATTTATTCTGTACATATGTCTACATAATTGCCCCAGTGTTCAGGGTAAATTGTTGCCTTCCACTGCACCACAATGGCCATGGAGAATGTACTGCACCATTTTACAAAGCACAAATGCCTTGGAGGAGCAAGGGGGATGTGCTGCATTTCCCTCCCAGCACTTCAGTCATGGTTACACTGCTCAGACATACATGGAGCAATATTAAGACACCAGGGTGTCTTAATTTCTCTTCATACCCATTCTCTGATTTCTTTGGGAATGCCAGAGAATGGGGAAAGGACAGGAAGAGCAGATGAGGCTGCAACCTCGGGGTACTCCTTCTTCCAGAAATGTACAGCTTGTACCAATGGCTGTGATGTTTTTTGGGATGCCAGCCATAACTTCCTACTTTATTTCTCAGGCTTATGAAAAAAGGCAAACTTTAGGGAGGAGGTTTGAAATGTGGATGTGGCACCCACTGACAAAACTGTTCATACATAAGGAGATGTGAGACTGGAGGTTACATGGGGTGACATTGCAAAGAGGATGTGCAGAGCAATGCTGGAGTGTGGAGCAGTAACAGGAGTAAGGAAATGGCTTAGACACCTCCTATGTGAACCTCCATGGAATCGTCATAGAATTCCAGAATAGTTTGGGTTGGAAAAGACCTTAAAACTCATCCAGTTCCAATCCCTGCCATGGACAGGGACACCTTCTCTGTCCCAGGTTGCTCCAAGCCCTGTCCAACCTGGCCTTGGACACTTCCAGAGATGGGGCAGCCAGAGCTTCTCTGGGCACCCTGTGCCAGGGCCTCACCTCCTCCCCAATATCCCAGGTGACCCTGCCCTCCTTCAGCTCGAAGCCATTCCCCCTTGTCCCCAGTCCCTCTCCAGCTCTCCTGGAGCCCCTTTAGGCCCTGGAAGGGGCTCTGAGGTCTCTCCAGAGCCTTCCCTTTTCCACACTGAACACCCCCAGCTCTCCCAGCTCTGGCTCCAGAGCAGAGGGGCTCCAGTCCTGGGAGCATCTCCTTGACCTCCTCTGGATTCACTCCAGCAGCTCCACGTCCTTCCAGGATCCCAGGGCTGGAGGCAGCTCTGCAGGTGGAGTCTCACCTTGTCCTGCCCACTCTTCTTGTGATTCAGCCAGGACCTGGGTGCTTTCTGGGCTGCCAGTGCACACTGAAGGCTGATAAAAGAGATGGTGCATTGAGAGGAAAGGGAAGAACCAGAGGAGATGCACATTTACAGGCTGCAGTCACTGAAACTTGTGGCTGCCATTTAAAAGTTGCATTAGGAACAAAAGGGAGAAAAGACTTGTAAAGAGATTTGCAAAAGGAGCAAGCTCGCATTTTAATACTGCAACAGTGTGTGTCATGTAAATATTTGAATAAATCTTTTAATCGGCTTTTCCTTCTGCTGTGGTGTAGAAATACAGAAAAAAACCCACAGGCTCCACTTATTTCTTCCACAGAAGAAATAAAATGTAAATGCACACAAGGTTTGTAAATGCATACAAGAAGAGATTGTGTTATGATGATGCTTAAAGAACAGCAGTTATTAATGAGTGTTCTGTACCGTTTCTTGGTAGTGTTAGTGAGTCAGGAACAAAGCAAACAAATGCACATCAGCAAAAAAAATACTCTGTTGCATTTTAAGTCTGTGATAGGAATCAGTTGATAGATCTGGGATTCAGAAAGGGCAACAAGGGAAACAAGAATTATTAGCTGAGGGTATCTACTTCATAATCTCAGAAATTTATTTCAAGGAAAAAAATAGAAAAATGTTATTCTGTGGACTTCCTCTTTGATCTGAAGATGCCAAACACAGATTTCTTCTGAGGCTCAAATCAAAGCCACAGTATGAAAATAATAATGATAATTAAATCAACATAATGTCATTGTCTGAAACACAACAGGGAAATTTGCCTCAGTCTAAAATTTCACAAGATAGCAGGAAGCAAGAGGGTACAAAGACATTTTGAAATTCAGCCTTCTTTATAAGAACAGAGTTGAACAGCAGCTTTAAAATACCATATTTGAGGGACCTAGAAGAAAAATTATAAGAAACATTAAATTCTGCCTTTTTGATTTTCTTTTTTTAGTATTTTTTATTTTTAGTTTTGAATTTATTCTCCCTCTGAAATCTGGTAGAGGTAAGAGGAGGAAACTGGGGGTGGATCATGGGAGCCCTGTTGTCATCCAGGGTGTTTAGATATTCTTGCAAATCCTGTTTCTTAAGCTGTGTGTGAATCATCCTCATGGGATGTTTGCTTTTCTTGATCAAAATGCAATATAAGGTCCACTGAGCACTTTTCACTAAAAATCGAAGGGAATGGGAGATGTTTTACACATCATTGAATGAAAAGTTTTCCTTATTAGAGAGCTATTCACAGGAGATGATGCCTGGGGTATGGAGGAGCCATCCCAGAGGATGGAAAACAGCCCTCAATGAGTCAGAGAGACTGAAGATATAAATAATAAGAGTTTTGGGCTGACAACTCAACCTCTTTGGCTGGTTGGTAGACATGCAAGCCAGAAAAAGCTGCCCTGCTTGGTGGGATTTTGGACAAAAAGTGGGTGAGGTTTCTGATGGAATGTTTGATGGGGCAGAACCCGAGGCCAGTCCTGAAATCCTTTATTAGTAAATCAACAACAGCCAGCAAAGAGCAGTCAGCAGGTGAGGGGTGGAGAGAGACCTTTCTGAAACAAATTTATCGACAGTAATTTTGTTTTTCTTCTCTTTCTGTACCTATGTCTTTAAAAAAAAAATAATTTGAACCATAAATGCAATTTGTATTAGGCACAATGAGTAGAGTTTGCATTCACCTCATATTTACCTGGAGGTATCAGTGAGGAGCTGAAAATTCTTGCAGTGGAGGAAGAGTAGATATTCAAAAAGGAGGGGAAGTCAAACTATATATTTTTTTTCCTGTATTTGCTTCTTTGTTATTTAGACAGGGGAGTATTTCAGGGTAAAAATAAAACATCTGCACTTATTGTCTGCTGCCTGTTTTATTCTCTTTTTACTCTCTTGCCTTTGAGCTTTTATAGCAGCCACTAGGCTTAGGAGAGATTCTGAGTCTTAAAACTTTGGGTTTTTTTTCCCCTCTCAGATTAGTCACTATTTTCTGCTGATCAAAGAGGAGACTTAGAATCATTAAAGCCCACTTTTAAACAGCCAAATCATTAGTGGTTTAATAACATGCCATTATTAAAAGAGCTCAGTTTCTTTTCTTGTCACAAAGATTTTCAAAGAGCTGTAAGATACATATAAGACCCACTCACTTCAAAAAAGTTTTAAAGATGACCTGAAAAGGAGTCTTCTTCATTAAAATAACCAACCAAAAACCCAAAAAAAACCTCAAAACACAAAAAACTTTGTGGTAACTAATCATAATATGAAAGTTTGCATTAAGAATTTATGTTTTCTTGTTCATTTTCCCCCTCCACAACCTCTTTCAGGCTATGAACAGTTAGAGATGCTGCAATAAAGGCAAAATAAGAGGAGCAAAGATACTTAATCAGAAAGAAGAAACACAAAACCATTCTTTTAAAATTATTTCCACTTTTTTATTATCCCTGTAGCACAAATGCTTGCTAGGAAATTATTAAAAGAAGTTTTTGGGTTTTTTTTGTCTGATCTCAGGTTTTACAAAACTGCTTCCAGTTCTGTGCTATTCCATCTTTTAATTTTAATCGTTGTAACTAAACTGAGACACAAAACTCTTTCACCTTTGCATTTCCCCCTGGATCTTTTCTTCTCCCTTGAAACCTCAATCCCAGTGCAGCAGCACAGGTCTGCTCCCTGGGAAAACCTTGTGGCTGCTGCTCTTGTTAAGAAAAAGAAGCAAAGGGTTTTGTCACATCTGCTCTCCTTCCCAAAATGTGACATGACGATTCTGCACCCATGTGCAAACAGAAGATAGGAGAAATTATGGTTCTTTTCTCCCAGCAAACTAAAACATAAATAAATAAATACAATTTGATTTATGAACATGCAAAGAAATGAGCTTGTATGAAAAAGTCAGCTAATTCAGTTTAAAGGACTCAGAGTCACTGACAAAACTGAAGGAATTAAAATCCCAAATATGTGACCTAACTGCACTAAAAAGGAATTTATTACAAATGTCAGGTTATTAGTCTGGATCAAAGGGAAAACTATAATCAAAACCACAAAAATACAATAGGCTTGAACAGGTTTAGTACATGAATGTTCTCAAGTGATGATGTGTGCACACCTTTTCATTAATCAAACATGGCTGAAAATAAAAAACATGGATGAGTATAATTAATATACTTCTGTATATACCCTGAAGGTGGTGGGCTGCATTTGGTGCCCAAACCAAGTTGCATTCAGAGAAAAACCAGGTACTGATAGCAGTGACAAAGGATGCATTTCTTGATAATAATCCTTTGTGAAAGAGCTGGCAAGGTGACTACTGGCAATGTTATTAGAATAGTTCAGAGCTGATGTTCTGAGACTTGGTATTATAGTAATATTGCCTGGAGAATAAGAAGCTAACTGGAGTCATACTCATGAAATATGAACTAAACTAACTAAAGTCAGCCTTTTTTTCTTATGCAGCATGTGCCCAGTAATGGATTTCATACATTCTTACTAAGAGGAGCAATACTTGAGTAGTGTCAGCAAATCAGTGGGAATACAAAACCGTTTGTAGAATTACAAGATAGCTGTGGTTTGTAAAAAGAAAAAAAATTGAAAAAATAGCTTGTAAGTCAGTAAAGCTTTCCTTCACTCACCAAGTTTGGTGCAGAGGAGCACAAAGGCAGTGTTGTGCCCCTCTCAGCAGGCTCAGGCTCTCCCAGAGAGCTGAGCTGTCAAACCACAGCCTCTTCCTTACCCAAAGCAGCTTTGCCCAGTGCTTTTGGGCCCTAAACACCAGAGCTGCCTCAGCAAACCGGGCTGAGCACATGAGCAGCAGCAGCACAAACAGAACTCAGTGAGCTGCATTGCCTGGGGCCACGCACAGCTGATCCAACACTGAGCTTTACCCCTCCCTGTGTGACTGCAGTGGTGACTCTGCTGCCTGTGCCCACATCCCTCACCCTCAGTCCTTCACTAATTAAACTTCTGCTCAAAATGCTCCTCTTTTACTGAAATTACCAGAGATCTATGAATTAGAATTTGGTTTTTTTGTGAGAGACACTCAGAAATGGGCGTGTTATTCTCCCTGGAATAGAAATCTCAAAGTACTTTTTTTTTTTCTTTAATTTAATAACTGAGTTGTCCAGGCAAAAGCTACATGATTTAAGTCACCCTATCGGTGATTTTCTTCAAGTTGAAAGCAATTAAGCTGGAGAGAATTGAGGCCACTTTGTTTCTGAATGAGAATATAAATGGGAGTTTAAGGCTCCATAATGCATGGACATTATGTTCATGTCCATTTGAAGTCTCCTTTTATTTTTTAATTTTTTTTAAAATTTTATTACCTGATTGTCTCATTATCTAACCAGCTTCTGTAAGGTCATTTATGTTGAAGACAGGTTCTGATTTGAATTAGAGCACTGCATGAGTGGAAGAGCAGAATAGAAAATACAGCTGCTTAGGACCCTTTTTAAAAATTATTTTTAGATGTACTTGTATTATTCGGAACTTAAAAATAGCCATGTGCATATAGATAGATATTGATAGAGGTTTTGTTTGGGTTTTTTTCTCTAAAGTGAACAAAATGAAAACAGGAACAAAAAGCTCATATTCAACACAGATAGTGAATTATGGTGTTATAAAGTTTTCCAAATCCATTTTCCTAGTGCAGCCCATGTATTTCTTGTGGTTTTTAACTGAGTTTTAGTATTGCAGTTGTGCAAAATTGTGCAAACCATGAATTTTCCAACGAGCTCTTGTCACGCCATTCTTTTCCTTCTTCCCACAAGACAAATAACCACCTGTGTACATGCCATGTTTGAAACATAAAAACACTAAATCATAGAATATTCTGAGTTGGAAGGGACCCAAAAGGATCATTGAGTCCATTACTCTTGCTCTGGATTAACCAGAACCACCCAGAGTAACAGAAATTATGAATTCAGTCAATTCAGTTAATTCATCAGCAGTATGATGATATCATCCTGATGGAACTGCTGTTTTCTCAGGGCTGATTACATGAGTGGCTATTTTTTAATATATATATTGATTTTCCAATTTTATTTTTTTTTCTGGAGGTTTCTTGCTTGTCAGTGGCCTCATTGCTGTGCTCAGTAGTGTGAACAAGCTGGAGCTCAGCTGCAACATGACCCCTTTTGGTGGAAGATAGGGAAAAGCTGGAGGAAATCTGGAGATATTAATAGGAAATAAAAAAAAAAATGTAAAAACTTCATGGCCTGTGTAAAACTTGAAGGAACTGTGGTAACCTATTCTAGAAGAGAAAATCCATATTATATGGTAGAATAGCAAGGTAGATTTTAATTCTTATTAAAGAAAGAATAGGGCAAATAATTTTAATTAGCAGATACTGGTCAATGAAGGAAAAAATGTCAAGTCTGAGGCAAACCTTAACACTTGACTGATGTAAAGTTGGAGTCTCTGTCACTTGGGACTGTCTGTCTGGAGGGATGTTCAGCCTTGGATTTCACATCAGGATGTTTGTATGTGCAGGTCTATAAGTTTATAATGTGAAAGAGTGGTGTGCTAGAAGAATAAATGTCAATAATTCTATTTACTAACGTTTCACTGCTGCTGTTTAAAAAGTATGGCTGAATCATTACCAAGGTAACCCTTTGTTTTATTTCTCCACTTGAAGGAATTGGAGAGATTTTGAGGAAAATGGGTCAAAATATAAATTCCAGGAAGTTTGGGGTTTTTTATCTTTTAGAGGATTTGATGCAAATGGAACTGAAAATTGGATTTTAAAGGGATTTTGATGCCAAAAGTTTATCCTGGAACACATGCAGAAGTTCCTACCCACAGGCTGCATCCTTGCTTTTTAGGAATTGCCTTGATTTGAGTGGATCAATTGTAAGTTTAATAGTTTAGTTTTGTGTTCATAAAGCAGCATGAGCAGCTTTCTCACGTGGTGGTGGAGAAGGCCCATTGCTGCCTTGGGTAGAAGGTTGTGGCCACTGGGGGTGAGGAGCAGCTTTTCTTTAGAGATGTGTGTTTGCAGCTCGCTGACACAATTTCTTTGTTGTGTTTGATCAGCCACGGAGCTGTTAAATAATCTGTCCAAAGTTATCTACTGAAGCACACAACTCTGTCAACCTGCATTGGAAGGAGACGCAATTTCTCCTTTACCGTCCTGAAAACTCCAGCAAAAGTCCTCAAAGTGTGGGAGCACTGGCTCTCTCTCATTTCTGAAATGAATATTCTCTGTGCTAGAAACTCCTAAACCTTTTAAAGTTTGCTCATTACCAGTGAGCTTGAGCTGGTTGCTTCCTTTTCACACACAAGCACCTTATTGTGCACACAAAAAACAAACACAAAAAAACTTGGTCCAAATTTGCAGTTGGCCTCTCTTGATGTTTCTAAGGAGCAGAATTCAGGAGTTTGGGCGGTGTCCAGGCTGGCACTTGAGAGCTTGTTTACTTTGCATCAATGGGTAATTAGCTCACTGAGGATGCAAACTTTTAGCGCAGGGAAGTCAGGGGAAAGGCCATCAAGTTAAAAAAATAATCTCATTTGTTGCCAGACAAACACGAAAAGATCACACTCACACCGTCGGGTTGTGAGAACAAGAAAGAAGGGAGTTTATTTTGGGTTTAGGGTTTAAATAGTTTTTGGAGTTTGATCAGCAACTAGGGGATGAGATTGACACCTCTTTGAGCCTACTGGTCAAACTAGGAGTCCATCAATTTGTCCTTCCCCCAGGAAAGAATGCACAGTTTTCAAAGCATCATTCTTTGTTTACGTTACAATGCATGAGAAAACTCCAGTACAAAATGTAAAACATCAGAAGGCTGAAAAATGAGGGTGACACTCATTGACTCATTGCTTCAGTTCGGTTTAGATAATTTTTATTCATAAGGATTTGACGGCAAATCGACGAACCCCAAACCAAAACACTCAGGGATCTTTATTCAGCAGTTATTAAATGAAAATACCCTATTAATAGTAGAGTGTTTGAAACTCACTGCCTTTTTTACATACTGAGAAACCTCTGCTTGCAGTCTGGGAGCTTTGTAAGTTTTGTGAACACACGGTTCTCCTGACAGACTTCTCCAGACTCAGGAATGGCACAGCACCACCTCTTGGCTCTTCTCCTCCAGCAGAACAGAAACACACTGTGTTTTCTGCTGGCACAGCTCCTCTGGCTGAGCAGAAGGAGAGGAGAACAAGCAAACTGCATTCCCAACAGGGATTACACTGCCTTCAAACAGAAAATCAGACCTCTAACCAAAATATTTAAATTGGAACAGAAATCGGTTGACTACACCAAGCCAAGCTCTTGTTTGGATTCCTGAGTGTCTGACATGGTTTACTGGTGTGAAAACATTGCATCTTCTGAAAGTTCAAGGATTTATTTGTTTGTTTTTTAATGTATGAATCTCCTTGTTAAATCACTGTTCTGTTACTTGCCACGTGGAGTTTTCTTAATGTAGTGATATTTTAGTAGATCACAATACTTTGGTGTATGCAACTGTCACTTCAGAAAAACTTTATGCATACTCTAACATTTTTAAAAGTGAAATCTTAAGATTGGAATTTGCATGCGTGCTTAAACTTTCAAGATGCTGGCAGCTTTATTTTGAAAGATTTGAATGCCCACAGGTCATGCCCAATTCAGGGAACAGCTGAGACTGTTCAGTTGCTGGAGTGAAGCTGCTTACATAATACATGTTGTGTCTGTGAATGATTTCCAAGACCTCAGGAGAGGATTCCTGTATTTTGCTGGTGAATTATTTTAGCCCAATATTCTACAAGACACTGTTGCTTATGTATTTTTAATATAATTATACATATAT
>VWZU01008212.1:1448970-1485076 GCA_013397095.1 Sterrhoptilus dennistouni | reverse complement strand
TATATATATACCATGTCCTCAGGAGGAAGTTTTGGCTGTGTTGAGCTGTCTGTGATTTGGGATGAGGTTTTGAAAATGTAATGTCTCAGTGTCACAGGCAGAATCAGGCTCTGCAACATCAAACTTAAGTTGAGCAGTCATAATTACTGGGTAGGCTTGAAATGGTGGTTTAAATTCTGTGGGAGGTTCACTTCATTTAAGCTTGGGAGGATTTTGTGAAGAAGAATTCATTAATGTCTGGGAAGCAGTTGGAGACAGAGGTGTGAACGCTGGTAAGTGCCTGTTTGGAAATGAGCAGCTTTGCATTCTGAGCAGGATTTGAACAAAATGCATCTCTATGGAAGGGTATGAGACAGCACATTATGTAAGGAAGCAGCAGTCACTCCTCCGAGCACAAGGAGGTTTTGAAATAATAATCAGCATGGATGTAATCAAAGAATTTTGATTGCTCATATCATGGGATAATTTCAGGCACACACAAGAATCATAATGCTTGCTGGCATTTGAATGCTTGGATTTACACTCGTAACAGTTTTATGTAGATTCTTATTTTTGTTTTGTTCTTAATTACCTCACAGCCTGGGGATAAGTTACATAGATCCACTCCTGCTCTACCTTGTCCAGTTTGTATGGAAAAGGAGTAGAGATTAGTGGTAGAGATTGAGACATTTCCTATTTTATCACATTCTTTGAAGGCCGCATAAATGAGCCTGTGACATTCTGCAGGCAGGTTTTGTCTAAATTTCATAATCCGTAACATTCAGAGAGGAGATTGCATGAACTATACATCTTTGCCTCTCTCAATTTAAGATTATTGTCTCTAATTCTCCTGTGAGCTGGCATGAAGAACAGTTTATCTCTTCTTGGAATGACTTTTTAGCTACTTCAAAACAACTCGTAGATACTTCCTTCAATCTAGACTAAGAAATTCAACTTCTTACAACTTTTTTTTTTTAATATATATTCCCTACCACCACTGCCTCCCCCTTCATCCGAACTTCTGATTATTTAGCTGTTGCTCTCTATATAGTCTGTGTTTGGTTTCCATTTCCCTGAAAAGCTGAGGAAAGTAGGAAAGTATGTTTGTTTCCTGTTTTTAAAGCTTCAGTGTAGTACTTGCTGATTTTCTGGAGTTTTTCTTAGCACTCTGATAGAACTGACTTGGGTCTAGACTCTGGTCAAGTGTTACCTTGGTAAAAGTTATTTAATGATGTTGATTTTCCTCTTCCTGTTCCATTTTTTTTTTCTGCTCCTGTTCTGTCTGTGCCCTTTCAGCTGTCACTGCCTTACCTTTTTTGATCCTTTCCAGAAGTGGTCTTGCAGCTCCAGGTTCTCCCTGTCTTGTATCTGTGTAGATGAGTCACTAATCATTATAAAGAGGGGATTAAAAGGGGGATTTTGCACAGGGGGAGCCACTGAGATGGTTCAGCTTCTGTTGAAATCACAGTATACAGACAGCTTTTCCTATACACCCTACTTAACTGCATCCTATTTCGGCTGGAACAGTGGGATGTCTAATTCCCTTCTCCATATTCCTGGCCATCCCTTACTTTTTGGTGCTGTTTTTCAAAGCAAGATGTGTCCTTTATTCTGTGGCACATTGTTCATTATTCTAAAAGATGGTTTTCTGATGCCCAGCAGAACTTCAAAAAGATGATTTCTACTATGTTTCCACTTCGATTTTTTAAAGTGACACTGGAAGGTACAGAGGGACACAGCTGCCAGGGTGGGGAGTGTGAACTCCTGTCTGTCATCACCTCAATGTTGCACAGCTTGGAGGAGGGTGAAGTTGGCAGCAGTTGCCTCTCAGCACAATAATGTGTGATCTGGCTTTTGACCCTTCTGTAAACAGGGAAGAAAAAAAACAACAAAAAAACCCCACACAGGATAAGAATGTTGTAGCAGAAGTACAGATGCTGAGAGATGGGATGCAGAAGCTTTCTGACAAGAGATTTATTACTGCAAATACCCACACACAGAGCACAGGACTGGATAAGGATATTCATCTGTTTCATCTCATGTACTCCTCAGAGATATGGCTGTGTATGATCTGCTTCCCTCTTGCCAGTTACCAACAGGAAATATGACTTGACTAAACTCCATTAGTAGTTTTTCAGAAACATCAGCCTCAGAAATATTTCCATTTAGTCTGTAGCTTGTTAATCAAGTCTCTATTCATCTTTCCCTACAAGCCACAAAATTCTGTAGTGAACCTCTAATTGTAATTAACACCATGGACCAGTTACAGGGCGTGAGCAGTAACACATCCACCAGTGAGTGCTCTGTGTTTGCTGACAGCTTTCCCCTGCCAGGACCCTCAGTGCCTCCCATGCCCCATGGCTCTTCCTGGGCTCTGTCAGATGGTGCTTTGCCTTCTGTGCCTTCATTACTGCTGATTGTTGTGGGGTATTTTATTGCCCAAAGACCAATGAGCTGTATCACCTTGAAGGCAGCAGCATTAAGAGATGAAGGCAGCAGGTGATGCTGCAGATGAAATGTCAATATTTTAATGTAGAGTTTTGCTTGCATTCCAGGATAGCAAGAATACAATTAAAAATAGCAAAATGCCTTACTGCAGGCACTCACAGGCCAGCTCCAATCATCTCTACATTGTGCTGCTCTTAGATATGCTTATCTTCATTTCTTTGTAAACTATGCTCTGCTGTTATATCACTTTAAATACGGAGTGGATGCATGTTGTGGTGTTTGGTTTAAGATTTATTGCTGAGCCCTGACAAACTCACCAGTTTACAGGGTTGCAGGAGGCTGCTAGAAGTCACAGCCTAAAGGTCCCACAGCTGTCTTGAAGTCACTGACATCTTGTGGGGCAAACATTGTCATGGAGACCATGAAGGTGTCTTGTAGACAGGGCTGTGGCTTGGCTGCCTGAATTTATCCATGTCTCACACCTCAAAGAGCAGCCAGCAGCCTGCTCCTTCTCTGCAGCAACAGTTCTGACCTTTAGGCTCCTGCAGAGTAAAGCTCTGAGCTCCAGAAATCCAGGTGCCCTTAGCACCAGCAAGGACAAACTGGGATTTCAGTCAGCTGCCAGTTTCCTTTCTTTCTCCTTAGAGAAATACAATACTGATGTGTAAATCGACATTTCTTTTCCTTTTGCCTCACTGGCTCCAACTTCCACTTGTTAAAAAGTTGCACGCAATCAAGTTTGGGCATTTTCATTCAAGTAAATGTATGGAAAAGGGGTTGTAGGACTGACTGCAATGCATAATAAGCTGGAGAAAGCAAACCAGAGGAGCAGCTGCTGCCAAAAATATCTCAAGAAAATTCTGTTTTCAGCCTCTGTAACTGATTGAAAAAGTTGCAGGAAAAAAACATTCCTGGATTTTAATGTTCCGATAGCACAAACTTGTATTTGTAGACAAATACAACATGGATTATCCTCTAATATATTAAATAGCAAATGTTACATTGCAGATAGATAAGGATTGAAATCCCAGGCAGAAATGCAATTTTATTTGCTTACAATACAAAAGACTGTACACCTCAGCAGCTGTTCAACATCTGTCCCCTGAAGGCAATGAGATAAACATTTGACAAAGAACATGTAAATATCCTGCAATTAATACACCAGGAGTCAAGGGGAGGGACACAAATCTGCAATCCGGTTACTGGGGCTGGACCACAGATAAATCACAGTGTAACACTCCAAAAAATGACTCTAAAAATAAATATGAGGTACAATCACAAGAATTTGGCCTGAGTCAGTGCCTGATCTGTGAGTTTAGTGATTGTTGAACTTCTGTGTTATCTGTCAGCTTTTGAAATTTTTGGATTTCATTTGTGGGTTTGTAAAAGGTGAACGGGAAAATTAATTTCATACATAGACTGTTGTACCACACATAGATGAGATTTTGTGAGAGCTGCCTCAGAGGTGCAGTTTTCCACTGGGAGAAGAAGAATTGCACCCACAAATAAACCCTTAGAGGTATTACCTAAAGCATCCTTTAGAGACACATCCCCCATACTGCTCTCTTTGTATTTTCATTTTAGTAATTCCGAGGCCTAGAATAGCACACAGTTTGATTGCAGTTTGTGTAACTCCTTTCTATTTACCACTCTCACATTCAAATACACCTTAAATGCTCCGCTGAATAAATACAATGCAGATTGCTGCTTGATGTATTAAATGCCAAATATCATCTTGCCAAAAGCCAAATATCTATTTATGTTTTGGCTTGCCTCCATATTCACACACACTGGGGCTTAATGATGAGTTTTTTATTCTGCCATGATATTTCTCTGCATAGGTGTTCCAGGGGAAAAGGGACCATAAAAAAAAGATGTGAACTTCACAGTTACAGAGTCTTCTCTGTGATCAAGTTAAATGGATGGGTTTTAATGTCTTGAGGCTACTGCTTCTCTCTTCAATTTCAAATCACATTGGAAAGCTGTAGAAGGGAAAGTACAATTTAGTGCTTTAAATGAGTATGGACAGGCGTGGAAAAGACAATATGAAATGCCAGGTTGTAGAGAGGGCATCAAAAATAATCTGAGGTCAGACAAGTAGATACAATTCAAAGTGCAAAAGGAGCAAATGGGGTGAGAGGGGACGAAAATATGGGAAGAGTGGACAAACTTATTTGGGGAAAAAGAAAGACGAGAAAAAAAGAAAGGAGGAACAAAGCAAAGAAAGCTTCAGCATGAAGAACATCATTAGGTTGTGTCAGACAGGTGGAGGTATTAGAAAAAGGAAAAGCTGTGATCCTGCACATTCCTGTAAATTCCTGCAATGTGTGGATGGTTCCCAGGGCACAGGTTTAGTTTTGATTTACAGGTGTTGAGGTGAGGTGGCCTCAGTTTGAACCTCAGCTGTCTGCTCTCCAGCATGGCCAGGCTGCCCCTCCCCGAGTGCACAATCCCATTTCTTTGTGCTTTTTGACCTGCTTTTACTCGTTATCAGTAAAGTACCCCTGTAAAGTCAGATAATGAAGTCTTACAGACCTCTTAGGATAAAAAATATGACAGCTAATAATAACCAGGGACAGCTGGGCTGTATTTTCTCCTCAGCATGTGGTGGGTTTGAGAACTCATATTAGGTTTCCCATGGATGAGGAAGATAATTTAGCCATTTTCTATTTGCTGAAGGAGAAAGAGTGGAGATAGAAGAGCTATGACAGCAGCTTTCCTATGTTATGAAGTTGTAGGTTCTGTCTTACTGTCAGGTAGGTAATTATGTGCAGTTATAAAATGTGTATGTATGAAATAATCCTAGGTAACATTTTCAGTCTTTCCAAGCAGCTAGAAAGCAGCTCTGATCCTATTTAAATGACATTTTTAGTCAATGTCTTCCTACAGACAGTCACACAGGCAGATTATATGTTCCTAAATGTGCACCAATCTGAACACCCAAAGGGAAATGAAAGGAATATATTTTTGTGGTGGGAAAATAACTGCTGTAGTGCTGTGACACACATCTCCATTTGTTAACTGTCTGTGGCCGAATTACATTTTAATTTAAGCAACCTACTTTTGTTTAGGTGAAGAGAAAATAGGAGCCATGAATGGGCCACTTCATATAGAGCAGAATTACACAAATTGTAGAAGCTTCGATTTTCCCTTACTCTTGGATGGGACCCAATTTTTTTCTTGATGAGACAAACTCTACCATTTCACATCTGGTGTCCTGCTGGTGCTTTATTTTGCTGTTGTGATGCTGCAGAGGAATAGAGCTCCTAATTTGCAGTTTGAAATCCACAGGTGTTGATAGGAAGCTTTCGCCACTGCAGTGTAATATGGATTTCTGCAAATGGTAAGAAAACCCCGAGATGAAGATTGCAGAATCTTTCTTTTCTAAAGCAGAAATCTTGCAGGTTTTGGAGATGATACTGTTTTTCAGTATTAGGAGTAATGACTGTCACTGTCAGTGCCAAACCTCTGGGGAAAGATGTTTCGATTTGGGCTGGGAGAGATTGGGGAGGAAAGAAATTGTGCTTAACACTCCTCAGTCACTGCTTGTTTGCAACCAAAATGAGTGAAATGAGAGCTGCTCCAGCCCTTTTTACACCAACACACCTGATCCTGAAACAGGCACCATCCTGGAACAGATATTTTCAGGGAAGCTGCCCTCAGGGAAGTGGGAATTATGGAAGAGAAGGGAAGGTGAATTGGCTCTCAGGGTGCTCAGCAGCCCCTGTAGGCAGGTGAGTGCTGGCACTCAATGGAGCCCTGATGGTGTTTTTTGTGCTGTGCCCAGCTCAGCCTGGTGGTTTCCATATTTATTTACCTCTCTGTGAAAGTAAATAGGATCATTTAAACAATATATATTTATGTATATATAGTTTCCATACTTTCTAACCTCTCTGTGAAAGTAAATAGGATGATTTTAACCCAGTGCCGTCAGGTCCACAAGCCACTCAAGTGCTGAGCAGGCTCACAATGGGGTGCTGAACTCACCCTCAAGCTCTGGGGGATGTCCATGGCCTGGATTTTCTGCTTCCCTCCATTCTTTAAACATTGTCAGGCAAACTGTTTAAATTTCAGGTTCTCTGAAGAACTTGGTGTTCGTGGAAGGTGCTTTGACAGGAATTATGCTATAAAATCAGGGGAAAAAAAGGAAAGATGCTGAAGTTTTGTCTGGGAGGTGAATCTTGACTAACCATTCTGATTTCCTGCAGATACGTATTTTGTCTTGTCTGTGGCTACATATTGTTTTCCTAAGTAGAACATCTTATGAAAACTTAGCCAACTGCAATTACCTCATTCATTTAATTGCAAAAANTTAAATTAATAATAAAAAAAAAAAAAAAAAAAAAAAAAAAAAAAAAAAAAAAAAGCTTCAAAAACTCCTTGAATATTTCCATTGGAGAGTCCTTCCTGTGTTGCTGCTGGGTTTAGTCATGGCTTAGAAGGTTGTTCCAGTTCTGGTTCATGTGATTTTTAACTCCAACTTTCTGTTTCTAACACCATTCTCCCTCAAAATAAATGAAACAAAGGTCATGCCACAGCTCTGTTGGCACCAGAAGAGTTTTTCAGGGCACTTGTCAGAAGTCACTGGCTGCCTGTGCTGTGGCCTCTGTAGGTGAAGTTGTCTGTGTTGCATATTTGCAACAACTTTAAAGGGAAAAAAGGAAAAAAAAAAAGACAAACACAGAATTAGTTTTAAGTCTTCCCTAATTGTATTTTTAATCATAAGGTTGGTGACATTTACCTTTCATTATGTCATTTTTATTTCTCATTTTGTGCTTCAAGCAAGTGTTCCCCAAACTCAGCGCTGCTTCAAAATGCTTAATCAAATGAAAATGCTTATTTTCCATCACTGGATTTATAGCTAGAGTCATGATAGATTAAAGAAAAAAAAATGTAAACCCTTTTGTGACAGCAATGAAGAAATATTTCAAGTCATTATATTATATAAGTTTTAAAATTCATTGTGTGCTTAAAATACAGTGAATTTATCTATGTGCAACATGAGCTCTTCTCAAGAGTATGTAATTACTCTTTATTGAGTGCCAAACTCGAAGATCTCAAAAAAACAAGCTGGATGAATTAAACCTTTTATTTCCCCAATGGGGACATCTGAGACTGCCCAACCTTTGTGGCCTCCAGTCAAGGGGCAGTGCTCTGAACCAGGGAGGTGAGGAGAAATATCTAGTTAAGGAACTAAGTAGTAGTGTGAAAAATAGATGGGTAAAGAGACTTGAAGAAAAGGTGGGAATTTAGGGGACAAAAAAAAAAAAAAAGGTTGAATGGATATTCTTTTACCTTGGTCACAGGTATAAAGAAAGAATGTAAAGAAATTTCAATATTTAGAAAAGAAATCTTATGCAAGTGGAACAATCTCAGTCTTCAGCTTTATCGTACAAGTGTTCAATACTCTTGGGAAACTGTGGTACACCTATTAAAGTATTTAAATTGGAATATTAATATTTTGATTGGAATGTATACTGTAACCAGTGATGTGACAGTGGTTTTGTGGGAGAACACAAGAGAAACTATGCATTTTTCTCTCATAGCAAGTGCACATTCTTGAAAGCTGAACTTTGCCTCCTGCATGCAAAAACCAGCAGGATCTCACCAAAAATTAAAACAAGGACTTATGAGCACAAGGCTGTTCTGTTGTAATATCTAAGTCTCTTGGAGGGAATCCTTTGTACAGAAATATGTCTGGGAAAAGATGAAACCAAAGAAGCTACATCAATATTTTGATAAAATCAAGAATCCTGCCTTAATTACTGCTGCTACCACTGTGGCTCTGTGGTATTACCTGTGGCAGAGGGCCTAAAACCTTGACCAGAAATGTGGAGGAGGTTTTCATAAAACTGTACCAAAACCCAGTTTTTATCAAGTTTTCCAGACACATGTTCAGCAGAAGGCAGAACTAAGCATCCACTTTGTGTTTCTAAATTCTTGGGTTGTGCCATGGGCACAGCAAGCCCTCCTCATCTTCTGCAGCACATCAGCTTAATTCTGCACGAGCCAAATGAGGTTATTTTCAGATTTATACTCAATAGAGTCATAAATTATTTTATGTCAATGCAGGGCTTGGGAAATGAAAGCAAATATTTGCTGTACCTGGCAATGAAGGTAATGCCAATAGATCTCTGTCGCCCGTGATGTGTTTGAGCTCCGGGCACTCTGCCTGCTCCGTGTTTAGTAAAGACCCAGCTATAAACAGATGGGGAAGGCACAGGTGTAAGAGCTAAAAAACCGCTGATTTTTCTTCTTGTTTTTATACTTGTCAGTTTTGTGAGCTCACTGCTCTGCACTTCAACCTCCCCACCTCTAAAAATACCGTCCTGTTGCTGAGTGCTTTGAGAAGGATGGCAATTAAGGAGTGTTTGTTATGAATGACTGATTAGTGACGGGCTTTCTATTAGGAAAACCTGAAAAGAGACTTAATAATATCATCCTTTTCAGTCCTTTTACCCTGAGAATTTCTTAGCTTTCTTGCCTCACTGACTTTGCTATGTGACATTAGAGAATGCATTTGAAAAACGACTGCTAATAAAGCACATGCGTATCCTGCTCTTGTGGCTTCCATCCCTGTGCTTCAAACAGAATGTGCTCCCACTCAAACTGAAACAAAGATTAATGAACATCTCATGATGTCCAGTGGGCTGTTGTGAGAATGGAAGAATTTGTGTCCAATTATTCGTTTCTACAAATAGCTGGTGTTTTCACAGATATATGATGGCAGTGTGCAGTTTAAAACATTCTGAGCATTGGTTTGAAGCAGCTTATCTGTTTCTGGATAGGAGGGTAGCTGAATATCCTTAAAAAATCTGGAAAACCCAAAATAAACACCACAGATACTGCCCGTCTGAGCTGCCTCCTTCAGTTTAGGCGACTCCCAAGTATGAGGAGAGCATTTTCTGTAAGGAATAACTTGATATCTGGGATTTCTAGCATCAAATTTGTCTTTTGTTACAAAGAAAGTTGAGTCGTTTTTGTCTCTTAGTGCTTCAGAAGTCGAGGTGATAGGGAGAACTTTTTCTGTCCTGCAAAAGATTTTTTGTTCTGTTTTGAGGTGAACCTGGGAATTTTCACAGTTACCCTGAAAAAGGAAACATCTTGGGAAAACCACAGGAGACCTCATGTAATGACTGGTACTTCCAAATTCAAGTATCTCCACTCTTCCAACACACCAGAGAAGTGTTTAGCCACCAAATATTATCTTTTTGAAGCTTTTTTTTTTCAGTATCTATAAATAAATCATTTTAATTAGAGAAGAGATGAGCAACTTTTTGTCTCTCTCATACCTGGTTTTATTGGTTTTGTTCTCTCTTCTGTTTTAAACAGTAATAGAAAAGTTTCAGAAGGGTGTGTTGGGCCAGGTTCTCTGATGTAGAAGTACAGGGAGATTTGAAAAACTCACCAAGTCAGTAACAGATTTTTCCCAGCCCTTGGGGTAACTGGTGCACTCTGCTGTCCTCTCACCAAACTTCATGTGATGCTGAAATCACTGCTTGATAAAATATTACACCAAAATTCCTAATGCAGAGTCATTAACCAATAAACCAAAGAAATGCCCTACTCTCTCCAGTAAATGCTTCTTTTTGATTGAATTTTTCCGCACCTTTGAAACCGTCCTTAGGTTTTCAGCTGTTATTTAGATACTGAGGAGAGTTCTGCCTTTTCCTGGACATGTTCAATAGCACAGTGCTCAGATGGCAATTTATTTCCTGTTTACAGCTGTCTGATGCTTGTAGATTAGACGTTCCAGCCTGGTCTTTGAGTGGCAGAGTTTTGGGAGCATGTGTTGAACATACTCTGACTTATTTAATTGAGTTCAGCTCATAGCACAGCCTCAATTACTAGCTTAATTAAGAAGAAGAAAATTAAAGAAAAAAAAAAAGGAACCAAATAGAAGAAAGGATGAGCGTTTTGCATTATAATTGAGTGGTGCTCCTGTGTTCAGAGTTCTTGGGGTTCATCACTTGTGTGGTGAGGCCTTGTCTGACTTAGCAGGGATGAGGACTGGATCCCAGTGACTTGGGAAGCAATCAGGATTTCCAAAAAGAACCAAATCCCATGGGTTTATCCTTTTTATTGGTGTGGGTTTCTCAGGAACTGAGGCACCATCTGATGTGCTGTGCTGATTGTCACCGCTGCTGTCTCCCCATTCTGCTTTGACAAGTAAGCACCTCCCTTGGCAGGAACCATCAAGAATGAGGTTGAATCAAGCAATTACTTGCTTGCTGAACACAGGAGCAGCTTTTAAGGAATATAAAAGTACTATCCTTACTGCTCTTCAGTCTTCTCTCTTTTGGAAAAAAATGTGAAAAGACCAGGAGCAGATCTTTTCATAAGGTAAGAAAGGAAATGAGTGCTCTGCAGCAGGTGGTGTCTGTGTGTCCCAACCCAAACTATCTTCTGCCTCTTCACAGAGAGCACTGAGGGATGTGAGTGATTATGAAGTGCTGGAGGTTGTAAGATTATTCACTGAGGGTCTGTCACAGGAGGACAATTATGTTGAAACAAAGCAAGGAGAAGAAAGCTTCAAGTTAATCTGTGCTCCCTTTCACCTCAGGCTGATTAGAGTAAATTAACTTCTATTCCAGGTAATATGCAAAGTAGGTATTAATTATATATCTGGCATCAGATAAGAATAATGTAAAAAAAACTGGTTAGTGATGGCTGTAGATGGTTGCTTTTATCCTGTAAAGCAAACAGGCAGTGGCCCTGCTCCCCTCCAAACCCCACCAGGCTGTTTGCTGATGCTCCCTCTGCTCGTGTCAGCGTGTATCAGTTTTGTCTGAAAATAAAGAAGTTAAGCCTTCCTGACAGGTGGGCACACCATGCTCTGCTTCCAGGTTGTCTGCTGCAGAGGGAATCTTCTCCTCAGACTGGATCGGCTGTTTTAATAAAAGCATCTCCATCCTCACCTCTTGGGCTGCACGTGCAGCTGCCTTCCTTGTGTAGCTTCACCTCCTTTCCTGCTGTCACTCACTGCATGAGATGCCAGCTACACTGTATTGGGGTTTATATTGTTTCTTCTTCTCCTAAAATGAGGTAATTAGTTAATTAACAAAACTAATAAGTTAAGCAGCTCTAAAATACAACTGTACTCATCCCTGTGTGCCTGGTGGCCTGGTGACTTGGGGAGCAGTGCTACTCTGAGCAAGGAAAAAGTGATTTAGTGACCACTGACGTGACC
Organism: Sterrhoptilus dennistouni; assembly: GCA_013397095.1. Classification (NCBI taxonomy): domain Eukaryota; kingdom Metazoa; phylum Chordata; class Aves; order Passeriformes; family Zosteropidae; genus Sterrhoptilus; species Sterrhoptilus dennistouni. The sequence continues at coordinate 1,473,459 of VWZU01008212.1, read as the reverse complement.
AAAAGCCTGTGAGACTGAGTGACGTCAATGAGAAATGTTAGAATTCCATTTTTCATACAATACTAATGACATCAGCCATAAATTACTTCTCTGAGTTCTGAAATTGTCTTGGAATTGATGATGAACTTGGTAAGGTAGTGTGGATGGCTCAGCTGTCCCTTTGTGCTGGCATTAATATAATCCTATACTTATCCAGAAAAGTATTTTTATTTTATTTTTCATGCAGTTCTTTCTCCATTTTTTTCCATTTCAGTAATTTTCAGAAATTGTCTCCCTGTCTAATTCTGTGTGGGGTAGGTTGGTATTTGAAACATTATTACAGGGATGGTGTTCTGGAGCCATCACTGGGGTGTACAAATCCCCCCCTTTTTCTCCTCATTCTGCTTGGAGCCAGGGCTGCCAATACATCTCTACATTTCTGGTGTTTCAGAAGAGTGATCAGATTTGTTTGCTGGCTTCAAAACTGCTTGGGAAATTCCTTCCCTGAATAAGGAAATCCAGGAACAGGTTCATTGTGGGTTGCAGAGGACAATGTGGGGTGAGGTGGTACCAAGTGTCCCATTGCTCAGTTACATGGACAGCCCAGGACAAACCCTGAGTGCAATAGGGCAAGAGAAGCACTAAAGAGCCCTTTATTTTTTTTATTTTGTTACTCATTAATGGTTTGTGACTTTTTGGAATTCTCTCCATGTTGAACAGGCTGTTTTACTTTGCTTTTATCCCCACAGAACAAGGAGGAGTCACAGTCTCGCATCAGAAAATGTCTGATTGATATGAGTAGATAGACTGATAACCCAGTGATACCCTGAAATTATATTTATTTTGTTGTTGAATATGTTGGTGAAATTTTCCTATGGTTTTGTGGCTTCTCCGGGGGGAGACAGGAAATTTATTTTATTTCTGTCTTTGTTTGTTTGATTTCAGCTGATCCTTTCATCATTTCTGTAAACAAAGCACAATTTTGTGCTACCACATTTTGCCAACTGCTTTTTTCTTAAAAAAAGAAAATGTTATAAATGGTGTGTTTGGAGCAGAAGTGGATGCTGTGCCTCTGGATCAACTGACAGCCTCTTTAATCCCACAATTCCCACCTTGCTTCTTGCAGCCTCTTTTTTAATTCATTACTTATGTTCACAACTCTGTAACAAGTGCAGCCAGTGTATTACAGATGTGGCTTTCCTATAGATACTTTGTCATGCCAGCACAGGTTTCACTGTTCTTCAAGTGACACAAACTCCATGCGGAAAATAAAAGAGCCCTTTACAGTAAATGAGGGTTATTCGAATGATCCGCTCTAATGGAAAGGGAAATTTTAAACCAATGACTGAAATAAAACATATATTTATTTATTAAATAAATCTATGCTTATTTATCACTTTGAACATCAAAATACAGAACCTCCAGCAATTTGCTGTTACACTCCAGTCAGTATCTAAGTATTATTAGATAGCACAACACACTGAGACTTTTTTGTCTTTGTATTCTTCTTGGCACTCAGGAAATCTTTCAGGAAAAGTCTGTGCAAACATTTGCTAACTAGAGCCAAAAGCAGGAACTCTTTTTGACAATTATTTGTAGAACTTCTCTGCCACGGTAGAAATTTATTAAGCAACATGGCAGATCATCAATGGGCTCTCAGCTGGGGAACCTTTGGAAGTCAAAACGGAAACACTTCTGTTGTTTATATATTTGTGTTACAAATCAGCACTCATTGGCTTTAAATCCTGAATATATGCACGGTTTTCGAGCAGCTTCATATTAGTTCTAGTAATTAGGCACTAATTACTGGTGGTGTTATAAATAATTCTGCCTTCCCATTAGGCCTTGCTGCTGTAAATTAAAGGTTAACAGATCAAGAGTAGAGCAACAACAGCAAAAGCACAAGAGCCTTCTCCGTGGTGGAATAAAATCAATTTTGTTGACACTTAACTGAAATTGAGTTCTGCTTTGTAGTGCCTTAAGAAAAAAATATGAAGATTTAAAGAGTCTGTGATCTCAGAAGAGATAAAATAATGTGAATACCATAATTCCAACCTAATTTCAAATATTACAGTTCTGTATAAATCTTGCTTTGCTTTTTCTTTCTACTAACTTGATAATTTGTTGCCTGTGATCTTTGTTTTAGACAAAGACTTTGGTTTGAGGTTTGGGATTTTTTTATCAATTTAATTTGCAAGTACAATTTTGGGGAGAAAATGACTCGTTTACTCAGTAGTTAATGAGGAAGCAAAACTGCCTATTTTTTACTTACTGTCAAATGCCAGGATGAGACATGGAATCAGGTAATTCACTTGTTGCTGACATGAAATAAAGAAGTTCCATTTAGGAATTTGTAGTGGGAAGGTTTGTAGCTCTGAGTCCTGCACAGAGATTTGCCATCACTGGGCCTGGTGTGAACCAGCAGCACCCAAACCAACCTCTGCAACAGAAAATGTTTGATCAGAAACTCAAGATGTAAGTTCTGATATTCACTTTAGAACTTATTACTTTGCAAAAAACCCCACAAACATTAAAGAAAAGAAATTCCTGAACAGGAGCATCTAAGTGCTGGATGAGAATCTTGTTTTTATTTCATTTTGTGCAGTTATAGTTTGGGTGGACACATTTTTTTGTTGGTGAGCCCTGAGTATTTCTCATTGCTGTTCACCACTAGAATCATCCCTTGAATTGGAATAATTCCCCAACCTGCAAAGTTCACAGTGTTGTCCCAAAGGAAAGCCAGGCTAGAGATCAATTCTGTCCATTGCTGCCAAGCACAGGCTGGATATTTTCTCTTCTACACTGTGATAAATAACCATTGGCACAATTTAAACCAGCTTAAGGATTTATTGTCTTAGTAGTGTTTGCTCGTGGAGATCAAATATTCAATGGTTTTGCTCCTCTTTGGCATAAAGTAAGATCATTAACATACATAAACTTGATTCAAAGTAATTTTTTTTGTACAAGTTAGAATTTATTCTAATTGGAAATTTGAAACACAAATTTCAGGTAGAAATTTTGTGAGAATAGGGGGTTTTTTTACAGCCTCACCTGTTTCTTCATCCAAGATCATCTTCAGCTTTGATGACATTGATTATATTTACTGGTCTGAATCTAACCCAGGAGCTTTGAGAGCAGGGGCACTGAGGGATGCACCAGCACAGCTGCTTCCCACAGCATTCCCTGTCTGACCTTTCTTAAGTGCAGCCAAAAAAACCAAAAAACCAACAAACAAAAAATCCCAACCAAACAAAAAAACCCCCATCAAAACCAAACAAAAACCCCATCAAAACGAAACAAAACAACCAAACAAAAGACAAACAAACAAAAAATCCCAAACCACACCTTAGATGAGAAAGAAAGAATAAGCCAGCATCCAGAAGAGGTTCCCAGTGCAAACCTCCAGCTTCCAGCAATGTGCAGTGCTGGGATTTTCACAGTTTGAAATATCATTTTATTTAATTTCCATTGATATATCCTTCCTTGAATTTGCTGGAAAGAAAAAAAAAATCAACACCAAAAAAACCCCATCCCTTCTGTTGACTGTTAACTCATCATCACTTAAATCCATCAGTTTTCAGGGTGTGAAGCCTTTGGGATGTAAAGTCTCAGTGTAATCCTGGCCTTTTTGCAGGTCTGCCTGGGAAGGAGCCCTGAGATTCCTAAAGCCTGCAAACTGTGGGGTTTTTGATTAATTTAATGTAATCCTACCTAATGATGATTATTGTAGCATTTTCTGCATAAGATGGATGAGACAGGTTCTCAAATGCCAGCTATTACTGACATTTAATCTGCTATAGGTCATCAAATACCAAGGTGGGAGAACTGTTTTAATTTATTTTTTCCTCATTAATAATACATTTTAAAGAAATTAATATTGCAAAAATGTTTCCTTTTTCGTTGCTTGTCTCCTAAGTGGAATAAAAGTTGGTTGACAGAAGTGAAGACAAAGCACCCTCTGTTGTGATTGATGCTGGTGGTGTGGAAAACATGATTTTAAATCCCTGACAAACTGAGTGGGCCCATTTTCCACTTCTCACGGTGCCAAATGCTCTATCCAACCATCATTTCTCAGGCTGGGTTGAAAAGGCCATGTCTTAAATTCTGGGAAGGAAAAGCTCCTGGAGAAGTGAGGCTGTGTTTGGGAAATGATTGTCTCCTGTGTCCAGACAGTCATTTTTAAACAAGGAGTTGCTGCTGGTGCTGCCTTGATTTGCTCTGAGCCTGAGCTCAGCTCTAGGACAAAAGTTAAACCTTCAAACTCCACTCTGCTTCAGCCTGGAGCTCCTCAAGCACAACTTCAGGGATCTTCTTTATTTCTACCTTTATTCCCTTTCAATCACTGAGCAATTAATGAATATATTCTCCCTTCCTCCCCCCAAAAAATTCTTATTTTGAAAAGTAATTTTAAATATTGTCATTTTTCAACTGAGGGAAAATGTTATTTATTAAGTAGAAGGAGCAGTAGAGTCTGACTCCACATAATAATATCCTGTGAAAATTAAATACCTTCGGGAAAAGTGCTGCATTTATTTTTTCTGTGAAAGAGCTTTGGTTCAATAGTAAAGAAATCTTTGAAAATAAGGGTAAGAATATGTGTATTCTGCTCTGTACATAAAAGAGTGCATGAAAAAAAGTATAAAAGGTCACCTGGCACCATTTTGATGCTCCAGAAATCATCCAAAGCAGAATAATCAAAAAATTGCACGTTAAAATACGTATCTCAAATTGAGTTTGAAGGGTAACAAATATATCAGTTTGTTGCCAATGAAGAAAGAGAATTTTAATTTTCTGTGGTGAAATTATTTCCCTGCATCTTTTACCTCTGGTAAATCAGTGGAAATGAACCATCTTAACCTCAAAAATAAGAAGTCAGGATAATCCAAGAACTGTTCATCATCATGTTCCAGATTTCAGTATCTCTAACATCAGTCTGTGCATGGTTGGAATGTAAAAATATATTTTATAGCTACGTCAAATCTGTTAAATACTTTCTTTATTTTAGGTTTATATTTACTTTTTAAAAATATGATAGAGACTTTTTGGTATTATTTGGATGTCACATTATAAATCTAGTTAAATGTTGATATAAAGCCATATAGCGTGGCACTTGGGTTATAAAAGGAATTTTGTCAGTGGATCAGGACATAGATTTGGCACAGCTGGTTTGTGATAAAATGGGAATAATCAATGTTTCTTCATTTCTGTTCTAATTGATGAGCTTGTAGTTCTGCATGGGGAAACACAGTTAGTCTGAAAGGACTAATTCCAAATTTCTGCTTCTGATTTAAATCTGAATCTTTACGTTTTCAGATGAAGGGCAGTAATCTGACAAATAAATACTGATGTTCAGGGCCCTTAATGAATCCAGGAATACATCTGCAATGTGTCTTTCATTGCAAACTGACAGTTAATAAAACTTTGCTTTTAGTTATGAGAAAAAAATGAAAAGGCAATATTTGATTTACTTACTAAAATTTTATTTTGGGAATAATTTTTGAAAGCTCAGAGAACATGTTTTTTTATTCAGAAAATTACTTTGTGCATGAAATTACTCAAGGTAATTAGATGATTTTAATGAAAAGATATTGAATTGTGTGTAGACAGAAAGCAGGTTTAGGCAAGTATAAATTTGATATATTCTAATGGATGCACTTTTTCTAGAATACATCCCATTGCTGTAGTCTTGATGTGGGGAAAAAAAAAAAACAACAAAACACAGACAACTCTTGTGATGAGAGTGTAAGAAAAACTTTCTCTGCAATTTTATCCACAAGCAAAACCTATGAACTGAACTTCCATTTCTCTGTGTGTTTGATTTATTGCTGGGCTACTCCAGGTGTGCTTTTTTCAGCAAGTCCAGCCACAACTACTCATAAATGGAACAATAAATAGAACATGGTAGGATTTACATGAGTTTATTACATATTTACTCTGCAGAGGAGGGAGTAGAGCTTGTGTGAGAGAATTGCAACTGTGACAAAACAATATTAGACAGAAACTCAGCTGTGCAGCTTTCTGTCCTGCATCATCCCTGCAGGACCCAGAGGTGGGGGATGAGGGCACAGGAGAGGCATCTGCACTCTCACCCTGCAGAAAAAACATTTTTGAGTGGAAGAAGGAAGGGCAAACACCTTTAAGGATTACTATGAACTTAAAATATGTATATTTGATTGACACCCCTGAGAAAAACGAAAGCTTTTTTGCCCTCTCTAGTGGAAGAGATCAAACATAGGACTGCTAAAACAATTGTGGAGGATAGTCATAACAATATAATAGACAACTACCCTGAATTTTCAAATTCTATTCACTTTATAACACCCGAAAATTCCTATTTCTGTGTCTGTAAGGAAATGGGGCGTGGGAGGGGGAACCTGTTGATGGCAAACCAATTGAGCTTTGTAACAACAGTATTTTTCTGAATGGACGATGGACAGTTGAAATAGAAACAAATAAATTATGACAACTTGTGTCTTCTTTAGCAGTGAACCAGACTGGCTCTGATTTTAATCCATCCCCAAATTCTTAGCTGCTTTACCCATTTGCTGCTCAGGCCACCACTCCTTTTGCTGCAAATAAGAAGACTTCTGTTTGAATTGGCAATTTCCCTGTGAAGAGAAGTGTATTTTGTCGCAAATTTCCCCCCTAAGGGTTGAGTTTTGCTGAATTTTGCCTGTTGTTGTGCAGCAAGCAGTGAGTGGTGAGAATGAGTTGTCTGACTGGGTTTTACTTTTATCTGCAGCTCGACCCTGTGCTGCTTCCTGCATGGCACTAAATCTGCAGCTCTCTAGGAGAAGAAATCATTATTATTGTACTCACAGGCACTCATGGCTAGATTTCCAAAATGCCACAAACTTCTGGAACATATGTCCTCCTTTCCACTGTGGAAATCACAGAGGAACTTTAATAGAATTTCACTCCCGTGCAGCACAAAAACATCCACTGGATATTTCCTTCCAATATCAGTTACAAAAAGAGATAAGGCACATTGCTGGAGAGCCAAAGAGCTTCTAACCCCCGAAAATAGTGTGGGAAATTATCCTCCAGGTGATGGTGCTGCATTGTGCTGGAAAGAAGCAGAGGAAGGAGAAGCCCAAATACCCAAATCCAGTGGTATTTCGGGTCCTCCCATGGGGAAAAAATTTCCCTTTGTACCGAACCTGAGAATTGCTTTCAATGTGTGTGTGTGTGCCTGCAAACACTCTTCACGTTCCTAAAATCCTAAAATCTGAGGGCCATGGATCATTTGTTACCAAAATCTGAGGGTGGCCGATTTCTTTTGCTTTAGATGTGGCTGAAAAAAGAAAACTGCTGAACACAGAAACAAACCTAAACATCATCAGAGGTAAAAATGCTCCTGGACCACGCTGTAAAGCTGATTATTAATTAAGTGTGATGTAAACCAGATGAAATCACATCCATTGTTTAAAATGCAGTAGAGATGAGATACAGGACTGTGTAGCAGTTCCCTACTGAGGTTCCAGTCAGTTGATCACCTAATCCCACACAGGCTGTAAGAGAACCCCACAGGGTGTTTTTACACAATCCTTTTAATTTTAGGAGTTTGATCACCTCCTCTGAAGAAGGTTCCTTGTTCACCACAGTCCCCATAATTTTAGTTATCCTATTTGTCCTCCAGTTAATCTGTCTGGTGCCACTCAATGCCAATGCTGTTCTCATTATATTTTATACCAATTAAATTGCACAGCATTTCTATTAATTCTAATTCAAACTTCTTTTCTCACATCATAATCCTGCTCCTAAATTGGTAAAAAGCCTCTAACGTTTTGTGACTTATTCATTTTGCCAAGATCAGCTGAACATCTTTAGTTGCCTTCTGTCTTGAAAATGACCCTCTCAGTCTAATTTCTGAAAATTAAACACTGTCCTTTCTGCTCATAGCTCCTGTTTAGGTGTGCTAGGAATTATTTTACTTTATTCTAATTAGGTCTTGTCCACAGCAGTAACTTTGCCTAGGAAAGCTTCCTCTTTTTTCTGTATATACTTTACTAATTTGCCTCCTGTAATATTTCATTGATTTTTGTCAAGGAGCTCCAGAATTGTGTATTTTTGCCCCCCAAACTCTGATTGTGCTGTGTGTTTGGGGGCTTAGGTGCATTAGAAATCAGCAGTTTTCAGTCATGCAGGTGCCCAAATGTAACTTTACAGGGAAAACAATTCTCTCTCAGCTCATTGAATAGGTGGCTAAGGAAGGAGGCGACTGAAAGGAAATGATGAGGGAGAAGGTTCTGGACAAAGCCAGTGGTGATGAGGGGTCTGGCAGATGAACCAAGGCAGTGGTGGTCTCTGTAAGGAAAGAACCACAACCCTTTTGAGACCCTCCTTACATATTTTTGAGGCTTGGCAATGAAGGCAAGATCAATCTGTGACCACTGGTGTGAGAGCAGGGGCTGGGAAGTTCACTGTCAATTTTGTCTCATGGGGAATTCTTTTCCTCTGTGTTGTGGTTTGAAAGCAAAACAAGTGAAGGGCTCCAAGTCAGAAATGCAATTTAATAAGAAGAAAGGTAAAATAAAATAATATAAAGGCAATAATACAAAGGACCACTGACAGAGTCAGAATACAACCTGAGCAGGGTGGTGGAAGCAGTCCAGATGAGGTGCTCTTCCTGAAGCAGTGATCCTGTAGAAAGGTCTGGTAGCTCTGGTCCTCTGGGAATCCAGGGGGTAAGGGCTGATTGTCCTGTCCCAAATCCCAGATTATATCCAGGTGGGAATGCTTGGCTCCTCCCCCTGGGTGGAGCATCTCCCAATGGGATGATGAGTTGTGAAGTGGGTCCTTGATGGCCCATTAAACAGAGATAACTCCTGGAGGGAGTTACCTGTGAGTCATGGGCAAGGCATTGATGGGCCATGAGCAGAAGAGCCCAAAGGAGGGGCCTGGGAAAACACTGCCCCACCTGGTTTAACTGTTCATGAAGATGGTGATAGAATAAATACTTTGTGTACATCCTACATTACAACCCAGGACCCTCTGGAATTAGCCCTATTGTTAACATTTATTGCTATTTTTAGTCAGTGGGTTTGTGTTGTGGTTTGAAAGCAAAATGAATGAGAGGCTCCAAGTCAGAGATATAATTTAATAAGAAGAAAGGTAAAAAGGTAAAAGTAAAATAAAATAAATGCAATAACACAAAGGATCACTGACAGAGTCAGAATACAACCTGAGCAGGATGGTGGAATCAGTTTAGGTGAGGTGCTCTTCCTGAAGCAGTGATCCTGTAGAAAGGTCTGGTAGCTCTGCTCCTCTGGGAATCTAGTGGATAAGTGTTTTTGCACTGTCTCACATACCACCTTATATTTAGGTGAGAATACTTGGCTCTTTCTCTTGGGCAGAGCATTTCACAATAGCATGAGAAGTGTGAAGTGGGTTTTTGATGGCCAATTAAACAGAGATAACTTTTGGAGGGAGTTACCTGTGACTCATGGGCCAGGCGTTAATGGGCCATTAGCAGAAGACACCCTAAAGGCCATTAGCAGAAGAAGCAGGGGCTTGGGAAAACACTAGCCCACCTGGTTTCAACAGTTCATGAAGATGGTGATAGAATAAATACTTTGTGTACATCTTACACTGCAACCCAGGACAGTTTGTCATTTTAAAATGCTGGAGAGTTGTCATTGCTCAGATGTGGACAGAACAGTCCCTGTGTGTTTATTCCTAGTTGAAGCCGAACTCTTTGGGAAACCTCCAGCCAGAACTTTTTAAGACTTAATTTGTCAGGCTGAGGAGGGTGCATGTAATAGGGGACAGGATGAGTTTTATCAGCAGCGTAACAGAGCTGTGAAAGCAGCAAATGTCATGAGGGCTGGCTGGATCTCCAGCTGGGGCAGGGAGGTTGCTGGGCCATTGTGCAGCTCCACTCTGCACCAGCAAACCCAGCTCTGGCCATGCTTGTTGAATCACTGACCTAAAATTGGAATTACTGCACAGAAGGGCAGCAGGAAAAGTCTGTCTTAACAGGGAGGAAGTCTGCCTTGCTTATCTCTAGCTGCTAGGCAGAGGGAAAGAAAGTGATTTCCATCTAGAAATGTCTCAGGAGGGGGGGGCAGGTGAAAATAGCTGCTTAAACCAAATAAGCTGCTGCAGAAATCAGTCTGTGTAATTCAGCCTGGAAGATATCACCATTAGTTATTAGATGTAGATTCCTGACTGCTGGGACCACAGTGAAAACATTCTGGATGAGTCAAAACAACTGAATACTTTTATGAGTTTAAATGCCTGCAAAGCACCAGAACTTAACAAAGAAGATTGTTTTTTGTTGTTGTTTAACTACCGGCAGAATTCAGGATTTTGCACACATGAAGTCTATAGCTTTCCAAAGATAACATGCCTTAATAAAGTTTATTTTAGTGTCAACATTTTTACTGTTGCAGCAGCCTCAATTAGCAGCCTCACAGTGGCAGTCTCAGGAAATGAAGGCTGTAATGAACTCAGCTCTCTCTGTCAGAGCCTGTCCCCCAAGGTCACCCCGGTGCCCTGTGCAGGGACATGCACTCGGTCAGTTTTCCTCCCAAAATTGCTCTGTGAATGGATAAAAGATTTCATTGCCCTCTGCTGAAAATGGAGAGGCAAACCCAGCACCATTTGTGAGCAGAAAGATTAGCCTTGAGCTGAAATAAATACTGTGCAGTGCATCCTTTAGAGCTCCCAAGGCAAAGGAAACACAGAGTAATTGTGGGTCAACTTCTGGTGTTAGAAATGCAATTCTGGTTTAAACCTAACTGTAAAAATCTGCATTGGTCTTTAAATTCAGAACTGTGTTTCAAGATGACACAGTAAAACCTTTAATTTTCTCAATTTAATTTGCAGAGCATTTTGATCATGCAGCAGCATTTGGGTGAATACTTTCTTGTTCTCTCTTTTACCTCTTCCTTTAATTATCAAGTTTCATCGTTGTCAGTCTCCAGAAGAAGAATAATGATTTTTAGAGTAAAAAAAGTGCCATTAACACATGAGGCCATGATAACTTGCGTAAATGATATTATTATAGGACAGATATTGAGGGGAAAAAAGAAATGACCCCCTATTCCAGAAAGCTGGAGAAGCCTCTTGCATATTCTTAATTCTTAGATATTCCTTACTGAATCTATTTGTTATTGACATACAAACATATAATTTCTTCTCTTATCTGAAAAGATAATCTTGTAAAAGACTAGTAGTTGTTTTTGGTTTTGGTTTGTTTTTTTTGGGGGGGGGTTATTATTTTTTATTTTTTAACTTGTATTTTAATCTGTAGAAATGTTAAATTATTACTAAAACTGAACACTGTGCAGTAGAATCAGTCTGAAGTCAAACTTCGGGTCTTTATAACTGCTCTGGATGTGTATTTACAACATGTGTGTGTATTTATATATTTATATATTCGTGAGTGTCTGATCACAGCAAACCCAGTTGGTTCTATGATTCCAAAATGAGCTTTATTTGAATTATTGAATCTTTAGGTACAAAGTTCCATTAAATAACATAAATCGAATTCCCAGAAGTACAGATTGGAGTCTGGAGTACATGTAACGTTTTAACAACTTATTTTAAATATATATAGGTGTTGGCCTTGTTATTTCTGATGATATGAATACATACATAAATAAGTGTATATACTGCTATATACACACCTTTTTTTTTTTTTCCTTCCTGTTTTCATTCCAAATTCCTTTTGCTTTTCAGGCATGATTTTTACTTTGCAAATATTCCATGCTATGCACATTTTGATTTATACAGACCTGAATGCCAAGTGTGTGTTTTTAAATATATTCTTAGAGTACAGCTGGGATAAAGAATGACAATGAGGGACAGGACAGGAACTCAGAATTATTTTGATAAATAGAAATCCCTGTCAGGAATGGAGTTATCCCTCAGGAATGTTATAGGTAAAGTTTATTCTGCCTTATGGCCTGGTGATGGACTAGATGACCTTTCAAATTCTCCTCCAGCCCTATTTTATGATTCTGAGATCAATTCATTTTGGCATTTGACAGCTCCTGCACATAGACTACAAATGATTCTAATGCCTTTACTTTTTAAAAAGTTGTTGGGTTGGTTGGGTTTTTTTGGGTTGTTTGTTTGTTTGGTTAGTTGGTTTTTTGTTTGTTTGTTTTGTTTTTTTAATTTTCAATTTTTGCACTTGAAACACTTTAACTACCTCTAAAGTGTATTCTTATTTATTTGAAGACTAAAAGTAGAGGATATGGGCTTCATTCTGCTGTTCAGCAAACTGGATTTTTATGAAGGGTTACAAGGCTATAAATTACTGCTCTGTCACATAAAGATATCTGAATTTTTATGTGCTGTTGATCCAAAGTTATTCCCATTAGTGGTAATAACGAGGAGATAATTCACTTCATTTGGATAATGAAATCCTGGTTCTCAAAGCAGTTTTAGTAACATTCAGCCTGGAATCAGATTATTCTTTACAGCATGTTAAAGTCATGGCGAGGTGGTCTTGAGCCTGCGAGTGTAATTTGTTCTCACAAATAGGTAATCCTGTTAAAATATTGTCAGGTTAATCAAAATTGATTTGCGTGTGCTAAACCCAGTGAAGGCTAATCAAGTATCGGGTCAGGGAGCTTTAGCAGCAATTTGAAGCCTTTGATAGTTTCCCATTATTCCTGGATGGGATGACTCACTGGATCTGGGGAAGCATTCTGAAGCCTGAACACCTTTCCAAGGCTGGAGACAAATGTACTGCAGACTGAAGCATCTCCTTCGGGAATAGATGTTAAAACACCTGAGAGTGGGGATCCCTGTGTTTGTTACAGCCTATGTGCAATAACTGTTCTCCAGACATCCTGAGTGCTTTGTGCTTTTGTCACTGTTATCTCTAACTATCCTATAATTTTTTTAGAAATAACGGTTAAAATTAATTTGATTGCAACTTTAGAGTATGACGTGGTGTGTCTGTTTTGCAAGAAAATGCACTCAGAATTTTTGTGCTTTACATTTGAAAGACAATTCTGTGTAATTGCTGATTTGTTAGAAGATACGGTGAATTTCTAAAGACAATTATGTGCTTATCAATATGGGGCATATAGGAAATTGAAACGACAAGGAACAAAAACTTCCTTTTCCCAGAGCCAGCAGGAGCTTTGCACTCGGCTCACACCCTTTAAAACTTACAACATCTTATTTTCTTTCAACAGAAAGCTTTTCTTTACAGACTACGGGAACGCTGCCAAGGTGGAGAGATGTGACATGGATGGAATGAACAGGACGTGGATAGTAGACTCGAAAATTGAACAGCCAACTGCTCTGGCACTAGACCTCATCAATAAATATGTGTACTGGCTTGACATATATCTGGAGAGTGTGGAGGTTGTTGACTATCAGGGGAGAAGGAGGCAGACAATAACTAAAGGCAGACAAGTAGGTATTTATTTGCAAATCAGTAAAAAAGGAATGGTATCGATAAATGAATGCACATAATGCTGGCAGCTACAGGAATTTCATAGGGATTTTTTAAATTTTCACTTCAGGTGTGTTAGAATTTAAAAGATTCATCTAAGTGTTTTGGTTTATCTGCAATTTAGCAATTTTGCAACTTATGAATGTTTCCATGCAGTGTCTCATTAACAATGTAAGTCACCACTGTTAAAGACTTCAGGAGGGAAAATCTGGGGTGGAAAGGTGCAGGGAGATAAATCATTAATGACAAGATGTCCTTACCCACTCAGGAAGGAGAGACTAACAGGCTCAATAAAGTGAAATAGAATAGCAAAAGCTGTTCACCCATTCAGAATAATCTGGATGCCCTTAAATCTTATTTTTGTTGATGGCAATGATGCTTTTCACAGCTGATCCCGATGTTCAGAGTCATAAATACAAACTCTGAGACTGTGAGTCTGAGCAGGAGCATTTCAGTCCATTAGCCTGGAGAGTGGACAAGTTCTCTGGCAGTTGTGAGTCTTATGTAAATCCAGGGAAAATCAGCAAAGACCAAACTGTTCTGGTCACTACTTCAAACTTGTGGGCACCAAGTTTGCATCTACTTCTGCCTGAATTGAAACAATGGATGTAAATATGTGCAGGCAGAATAAACATTTTACCTGTTCTTTTGTCATTTTTTGCTTCCAAGTAATCAGTGTTTACCAAGATGCAACTGGTCAGGCTGTTAACTAAAAACAGGCAGAAAATGTGAAAAAACAGTCAAAGTGGTCGTTTGGCAAACATTTTCCTATTTTTGCCAATCTGTCCCCAATCTTTAACCAGCTCTGGAACAAGAGGTCTTGGAAACTTTTGGATGTTCTTGTTTTTTTAAGTAACATTTTGGAATAGATACTTAAAAAGCTAAAATCTTTTCCAGAAGCCATTAACAAATAACTTTACAGGGTTGTAACTGAGTTGTGCTTGTGCCATAGGAGAGGTGCTTGTTCTTCCTCTTCTTGCTGAAATTTAGATACAAAAGAGAATACTTTCTCGAGTTCAGAGGGATTCTTCTCAAAACTAGCTAAAAAATGGGATCTGTGTTGTTTCATATGGGTGAAGGGTATTAAAAAGTTTGGCCTCTCACTGTTGCCACAAAGGGTATTGATTGTCTTTCCACTCAACTGAGGAATTGGTAATTTCAGTATGTTTTGTGCTGATGCCATGATCTAGAATGGCCGTTTCTCCAAATTACTCCTCATTAGTCCAAGGAAACAGCAGACCACCTGTTCCCAAGAATTTTTAGGGACTGAAGTTTCTTGTGTGAGTACAAACAAATGAAAGGTGTGCTTTCAAAAAAAAATATGGATTTTGTGGTTGACAGCCTGTGTGGCTTTCAAAGGACAAGCCAGTAATGTTTTCACTGCTGCACAGGATTGCTGGAAAGCTTCATGAGATGTAAAAAACCCAACAAATTAAAAAATAAATACAAATAATTAGAACATTATAAAATGCAATGCAAAAAGAGCCATATAGCTTTAATAGTTTTAATATAGAAAATCTCTCATGGGAGTTAAATGATAAAGATTCAAACTGAGTGCAAATGGAAAGAGGGAAGAAAGGATTATAATTCAGGGGAGAAATCCACAGTTTGGTACAGATGTCTCTTTATTTTCAAGGCTGTTTTCTTGTCCATCTTACCACAATTGCATTGAATTTCTATTGGATCCTAATCAAACACTTCCAATGATGCCAATTATTATTCCTTTTTCTGGGTGAAGATAGAATACAATGGCAAGACTTGGCCAGCTGTGGCATAATTTCCAGAATGGGTGAAATACTTGATGCACAACAAGGTTTTTCTGTTTGGGTTGGGTTTTGGTGACGTATGTCTCAATTTGTGAGCAAATGAGAGAAGTAAATACTTTGTGGTGAGCAATTGAATGATTAAAGCAATAAGATGTTCAGCCTGTGAATATCTGAACATCTGCAAAAAAATTCTCCTTAATTTGTTCAGTTTTCAGAATTGCCAATGAGATATTTTGCATTTTCTAAATCTTTAAATCAAGCACAGTCTCTAAATTATTGAACACTTCGTGTTTGAGCTGTGATTGTCTAACTACCAGCCATTAGGGAGTTTTTAATCAATGTGCCCAGGCACACCAGAGATTATCAAAATTTTAGAATTCACTTTTTGATAAACAAGCACTACCAAGTGGCCACCACCGTATTCAAAGACATCAACACAAGAGGAACACAGCAGAGCTGACAGAATTGGTTTATTTCTCATATACTCAAGAAAATATTCCACAGGTATCTCTTGCACCATTTGCCCTGATTTGATCATAAAATAATTTTAAAAAGTATATCAATTATACCCATGAACTGTGTTTTAAATTCTCAGTTTGCTATATTTCTTAGTTAATAATGGTTAATTTATCTTAGGGACTATTGGTTAATGATCATTAATTAATACTGAAGTAGCCGTTGCATTTCAAGAATGTAAAAGATTTTAATTTAAAAATCAGTTAAACTGGGGAATTTGTAGAGTAAACTAATTTAGATTGCTAAATAATTTGAATTTTCTACCTTTCTTGTACAAAACTTTTCCAATTATAAATTACAAACTACAAGAATGTGAACTTTACTTTTAGTATAATTTGTGTTTAATATTTACAAATACTCAGAAAACCTTTTGTCCTTTTGTACTGTTTATCACATACAATTCACAGTAGTGTTTGGTGTTAACAACTCACAGATGTGCCTAAAACATTGATCTAAAATAATACCATTTGTTTCTTTTCCAGATTAGGCACCTTTGTGGTTTGACAGTATTTGAAAACTATTTATACACAATTAATTCAGACGACTTCAGCATTTTACGAATAAACAGATACAATGGTACTGATGCTCAGGCTCTTGCTAGGCTGGACGATGCTAAAGAGATCCGTGTGTACCAGAAAAGAACTCAAGCAGCAGGTAAGATCAAATTTCCTCTCTCTAGAAAACACAAAACCAGATATTGGGACCCAACCCTTTGGAAGACCTCCAGCCAAAACTTTTTAAGATTAAGTCATTAGACTGAGGGGGGTGCATGTAATAGTGGCTCTGGTTGTGTGGTTTAAAAGGTCCTACCAGAAAAAAAAATCTGAAGATGGAGTGATTTTATTTTCCTTGTGGCACAACACTCTGTTACTTGAGCTGCCCAGTTTTCTGTGTGGTTGTTGCCCCATTTTTGTGTCTCTGAGCTCCCAACTCAGCCCTTTTGTGAGAGTTCAGTTTGAGAGCTGCCCAAGAGCCCTGCTCTGCACATTGTGACACTCAGCACTCCGAGAATTTAACACCTTCAGAACTGTTGGATGTCCAGTGCTCTCCACATGCCTTGGGTCTCAGACCTCAGGAGATTCCTGGTATCTCTGGGCCAGGAAATGTCTGTTGCACACAGACTCCACACCTCAGGTGAGCTCCTGTCTTTGGGGCTGCCTAAGAGGCACAAGGGTGTGGGCAGCCAAGCTGCCAGCACAGCACCAAGAGAGGGAAATGCTGACAGGGTTTCCTGGCTTTCTGTGAGTGTCAGCTTTGCCATCTGTGAAAGAGATCTTCATTTTCCTCTAGAATGAAAAACTCTTTTTTATCTCAGTGTTTTGTGGTAAAACAGCAATTTCTGATGTCCACAGTCCTGCATGACTGTGATCTGTTCACACATTTTCTGCATGCAGAATTATGGGAACTCAGTGCAAAGATAACAAGATCCAAAATATCTACAGGGGCTCTTTACAAGAAATTTTTTGGTGTGACTGATAACAATAAATTGTTGCCATGACCGCTTAGACAGAAAAGCCAACACATCAATTCTCAATGTCAATGTTTCTAAACAGAATGGCTGCTTCTGGAGAAGTTTCTGAAGTGGGAACAAACTCTAAATTGATGTAGAGTGGGTGAACTAATTTTCACCCTGGAGCTGAGGACATTGATTTGCACATGTCAATGTCTGAAGGAGGCTGCAAAGACTCTTTCTTTGCTATTATCATCCCACTTGTACTCCTGAGGGAGTCAGAGAGGTTGAGTAGAGGAGAGACATGAGCACAGTGTAATCTTTTATTACATCCTGTGATTACTCCACTACTCCTTTTGTTTTGAATGGACATGTTTGTTGCTTGTCAAGATTCTCTGTAAAAGTTGTCCCAGCTTGGTGGAGTTTCTGTATTACCTTATCGACCCTATATCACTTGATTGCTTTTTTTTAAAAAAAAATACAAACGGAAAAGCTTGAGGTAAAGTAGGAAGAACGGAACATTTTTTGAGCTAGAATATTCTGGTTTAAGCCATCTTAGTAAGTGTAACACAGCCTGGTAGATTTGGTTTTCTCGGCATTCTCAGTTTAAAAAAAAACCAACAAAATAAGGCTGCTGATATAGAACCCTGCATTTGGAAATATGAAATCAAGGGAAAGGAATTCTTTGGCTTCTTCATCTGGATTTATATCCCAACTGTACGAATCTGCACCCCATCCCTGGAAGTGTTCAAGGTCAGGTGGGATGGGGCTTGGAACATCCTGGGCTAGTGGAAGGTGTCCCTGCCAATGGCAGGGGTTTGGAATAAGATGGGCTCTAAGGTCTCTTTCAACCCAAACTATTCTGTGATTCAATAAATATGGAAAAATTCTGCAGGACTTGTTCCGCTCTTTTAGTTTCAGCATATGTATCTGCCCAGAAAGCTGCTGTCTAATGCAGTTGGAGGCTGTGTGGGCACGGCCTTCTGTTCTCAGAAAACCCCAACCAACCAAATGAACCAAAGCAACAAATGGAAAAGAGGAGAAATACCAGCTCCCCCAGGGAAGCACTGCCTGGCAAATGCTGTGCGGGAGCTTATTCACAAGGGGATGATTGCACACAGCCATGGGCAGGGCTTGATAGCCCTGGGCATTATTGGCCTGGCTTGGATGATGTCCTGCGGTGACTTTATGATGCTTGTATCCCCAACTCTCTTTTATGTTTATGCTGGATATTAAGTTCTGCACCTTTAACGCTGGTTCTGAAAGGGGAGAAAAACTTCTTTCAAAAATGTCCTCCTTAGCAGTTACATTCTGGGGAAAGACTTATCATGAAACAAACCCCCTTTCTTTATATTTTTTTTCTCTGTCTAACCTTGCTCCATGCTGATGCATGCCATTGTGTTGCCTCCCACGTGTCTGAGTGCTGTTTTCCCCTGGCCGTAGTCAGAAGCCACGCGTGCGAAGCGGATCCGTACGGAATGCCGGGGGGATGCTCCCACGTCTGCCTGCTCAGCACCAGCCACAAGGCACGGACCTGTCGCTGCAGGACTGGCTTCATCCTGGGGAGTGATGGCAGGTCATGCAAAAGTATGTTCTTGAAGTCAGTCTGCCAGTCAGGAGTGATCCAGGGGGGAGTTCTGGGTGTTCTCTAGCGAATCGCATGGGCTGCTTTGGGGTAAAGTTTGTAACATGTACCTGCTGCTTTGTTCACAGGCTCCTTTTATTGCCTTAAAATTGTTTGATTTAGTTCACAGAAATGACAGGTTAAACTTGGGATGCTCAAAGGATACTACAAATTATCACAAGTTTTACATTAATCAGCCTCTCTATTTATTTATATGCATTTTCTCAGCACACAGGTACTGGAATGCTGCTTAAGGGTTTGTAACATCCACTTTCCACCCATAAAATCAACTTAGAGCACAAGAGCAGAACATTCCTGTGAACAAATTAAGGTTATTCTCAGAATACTTTGTGAAAGCCAATGTGACTTGTGCAGCTGTGGTTGTACCTAACGTTACATGTACACAATCTGTGGGTCACCTACAGCCAACAGGAGTTTTTGAGAACGCCTGGTTTTTGCCTGGTTTTTCAATCAAACGGTGTTGATTTAGTTCAGATAGAAGGCATGCAGTTAGATACTCTGATGGATGTTGGTAGATGGATTCATTTGACCTCAGTCAAACCTGATGTAGTTTTCGCCAACAATTCCATCAAAAAATCCTGAGAGGCAGCAGGAGAAGTATATAAAGAATTTTAAGAGGTATATTGATAGCATTAAGCCTCTAAAGATATCTATAATAAATCACTGTGCTAAGCTTCAATTGTTTGTAATCAACTTAATTATTTAAATTGTAAAAATCTTAGAAATATGAATTATTGATATCCATGTTTTCTACCTCAGTTGGAAAGAGAATATGTTGATTTGTTGTATTCCTTTCAATCTGAAAGGAATTTAATCTTTTATGTTGTTTGATTCTGAGAAATTAACTTTATATATGCGGGGGTTCATGGTGTTGTTAGATTTTAATATTACTTCAGTCATGGTCTGTATTACCTTGATAGGTCCTAATGTATTGTAAAATTAAATGTCTACAAAGCTATAGATGTCCACTTCACAGCAGATGCAAAGTTATTCTGTGAACTACAACTGCTTTTTCAGTGTGAACTCTTACACAAGCAGCTCACTGAATAACTTGTACTCTGAATAAGGTAAGGTAATTAGCTAGATTTTTTTTTTAATCTAGATACCTTCAGAATATATGAAAGTTTAAAATTTGGTATTGAATAAAGCTCCTGCTCCCCACTAATTATGCCAGTTAATTAAACAGGGACATTATGCACTGTGAAGAAGATTAGGCAGCATCAGTTGTTTATGTTTGTAATCTTTCTTTTGCAGGACCAAAGAACGAATTGTTTCTTTTTTATGGGAAGGGACGGCCAGGAATAATCCGGGGAATGGACCTGAATACCAAAGTGTCTGATGAGTACATGATCCCCATAGAGAACCTGGTCAATCCTCGTGCTCTGGACTTCCACGCTGAAACCAATTACATTTACTTTGCTGATACCACCAGTTTCCTAATTGGGCGACAGAAAATTGATGGCACAGAGCGAGAAACAATCCTCAAAGACGGTGGGTGATGCTCAGTGATGGTGACATCCAGACATGCTCACTGCTGAGAAGTTGAAATGACATTTGCAGATAATTTAAAGGGTTTGTCGGCTCTCCCATGGAAAACGGACATAAATTTGAGCTTAAACAGAATTGGAGACACTTTTTTACAACTTCCTGGGGTTTTTTGGGTTTTTGTTTTTTGGTTTGTTTTTCCCTGAGGGCAGGATTAAATAATCCAATTCCTCAAAACAAGGAAGGGAAAGGAAAGGAAGGGAAGGGAAGGGAAGGGAAGGGAAGGGAAGGGAAGTTGATACTTCGGTTGATACCAAATATCTGTAATTTGCTTTGGACCTTCAGTAGATAAGGGAAAAAAGCCATTTTAAAAGTATGACATGGATATCACATTATAAGTGTAAAGTGTGGTTAAATCACTCTGTTGTGAATTCTTACTTCATCTATTTAAGCTTATACCCACTGGTGAGTAAGGACACTGGTCACCACTGTGTTGGTGGATAGCTGGATATTTGTTGAGCCATCCCAAATTCTTGCAGACTTTATACGACTTCTTTGCTCCAGCCTGCATCACAATTTGGATTCTGGAGCTTATTCAAGTAGTTTGGCAGAATGAGACTGTTTGTAGTGCTTGAAAACTCATTAGGAAAAAAGCATTGTCTTTCCTGATGCATTTTCTATTGTTTGTGTGGAAGCACCAGTTAGACCTAAACATTTATTAGAACCTTAATTAAGATGCTTGTAACATTTATTATAGCAATGAGAGAAAATGCCAGCAGTTCTTTGGATCCCACATCTCCCACTCCACTGAATCTCCCTGGTCTAGAATCATATCTCATCACACCAAATGTTGTTGGGGTGAAAAAAGCTTCCAGTTTGTCAATCGATATTTCTCTTTTCTTTATGGACCCTTCTCTGAAATTGTGCTTCAGCAGGGGGTGGCAACTGCCTCAGCTGAAATCCATTCTACAGTAATTATTTTCTGCTCCTCAATCCAAGAAGCAGCATAAATATTCATCTTAGCCTATCTTTACTTGTGAATGGACGCTCAGGACAGTGAAAGTAACTAAAATACCGTTGTTTTAGCAGGGGGATGTTCATTCCCTGTCATTCATAATGCATGTTTTAATGCACACTTCTGAGGAGCCATCTCCTCTGTGCAGTGATATGATGCTCTTTTAGTGTAAGGTCTCTCCTCAGAGTCTGCACCAAGATCCCTTCAGCAGCAGTTGCAAGGAATAGTGACAGGCTCTTTACCCTGCTCTGGTGAATGGTTAATAAAGGGCGTTTGTCTCTGAAAATAACAAATACTCAGCTGTCAGTCTGGTAATTCTTCATTTCACTGCCAGCATGGGGATGGATAATATACACCTCACACCTCCCGTTGCTGGCTTTCCTTTACTAACTGTGCATTTCATTTGACAACGAAATAGTTCAAATGTGGAGTAGAGGAAGGAGCAGGAAATATGTAAATTAAAACATGATAAAGGAGCAGCAAGGAGCATCCTGGCTAAAAGGTGTCAGACAGGTCAGGGTCAGACAGGTTGGGATTGGTCTACTCAACCATGACTAAACTTTGTATGCCAAACCATAAAGTTGGTGATAGTCTTGTAAATAATGTTTAAATGCAGTGTCTACTCTTTATAAGTACAACACAGAAAAAAAATATTAATGCAATACTGAAAGAGCTGTGGATTATCTGAGGATTTATTATTGGTGATTCTACTATTTGTAAAGACCAAATATATGTCACTGTCATTCTCCCCTTCCTTCTTCCCCGGGAGCTTACATTGTTAGTTCCAACTTGGTGTAGTTTCATAACTTTAAAGTATATTTAAAGAACATTTGCTAATGTATTTTTCATGATTTAAAAAATTAATATGGCCTCCAGCCATAACACCTCAGCCTTTATTCTTGTCAACTCTCACGAGCTCAGCAGGGTCAGATGAAATTGTTCCTTGGTGGGAGGCCACTACAGAAAATCAGGTGTGTCAGGGGGTGGTTTAATATTTGCTCTGAACAGTGTGCTGCTAAGGGCTCCTAGCTGTGGTAGGTGCCACTTCTCAGATTCCAAGTTGCCTTTTTTTTTTGGTGACTGTCAGGATTTTGAGGATGTATACGCTTGTTCAGGCAGCATTGCAACCCAGATAATTACTGATCCCACAGCTGTTGACTGGGAATTGAGATCACTGAGCACCTCACACTGCTGGAGTTTGATTTCTCATACAGTTTCAGCTGTGATTTCTCTTTCTTCACGTCGGGCAGCAAACTGCTGGGTAGTGTTGATAACAATTTGACAGCCCCCAGCACAGCCTGGCTTAGAGCTGGTGGCACAGCTGCAGTAGTACTGTACCTGCACCAGCAACAAAAATTATAATTAACCTTTCAAACTTGCATGTAAAATCAGTCTTTTACATTAAAAATTGGCAGAAAACACAGACATTTTTAACTGGATCTAAATACTGTTCAGACTATATAAGATGAAGACAAGCTCAGGGTTTTTCACTTGTCCTTGTACCCCTAATGCTTTTTTGGGGGGTTGCTGTGAGCCTAAAAGTCTTATAATATTTACTTGTAAATATTAGTCAAGATGATCAACCTGTTGTTTAAACAAGGCCAAAGTAAGTCTGTAAAACACTTTGGGAGCTGTTTAGATGATTAGTATATAGAAGAATTATTTTGCCACCAGGTTTTATGTTAATCCAGCATTTTAGGCACCATTTATTACACATGACATTGATGAGCTTGGCCTTTCTGTACAAATTACATGTTGTGCCTGTTATCTGTTCCATACTGAAAACCAGTGTGGCAAACTGCTGCCTCTAGAACTGTTTTTAGAAATCTCACATCTACATACAATGAATTTGGAGCTCTCATATTAACATTGGTATTAAAATTCTGGTGGAAAATTCCAAAATTAAAAACGTTAAATTTTCATTCAGCAAGTGAAGAATGATCACAAGGGTATTTTATTACCTCATCCCTTTTATGCTGAACTGCAGAACAACTGAATTATTGTAGTCAAATCAAGTTGAGAATGGCAGAATGACCATTTTCTTCCTGTTTACTACTTGGTGTGAAACTCATTTGAAAAGTAACCCATGTATTTAAAGCTTTTAGATAGTGAAATAAAAGTGTATATTTAATTATAACTCCACAAAATCAAAAAAAATTTTCTCTACAGGGTCATGCTGTATAATTCTCCTTTTAAAAAGAAAAACAACTTTCTGATATATTTAGTTTCTAGTTACCATGAGGGTTGGTTTTTGTTTTGTTTTTTTTTTTTAACTTAGATTGTATTTAGTTTAGAATCATATTTGCCCCAAAACTCCTGCAGAATAGATGTGGAGTAAAAGTCTTGTAAATTTTAGGTATCCAGCACTCTATTAATTCTATCAGTTTTGCTGCTGATACCAATACAGCCCATATTTGGACTGGTTTAACTCCCAAGGAAGCAAAAAATCAGCAAGATATTTTCCTTAAAAATATCATCTTTTTAATATAAAAATCTGATCTTAGTATAAAAACTGTGTTTAGCTCCAATTGGCTGTGTCAGACAGTATGAACATAATTTGGCTTTGGAACAAATCTCTCCTTGTCTTCAAGCTTGGTTTTTACTCATGTCAGTGTTTTCCTGAATTGAGCAAAATCTGCTGAGGCCCCTGAGACCTTTACAGGACATTTCTTTCACAGCTCAGGTTTCTCTGTGTTGCCTGTCCTGTTCAGCAGATTTATTTTTTTTTTCCCTGAGCCTTGGGCTTCAGATCCTTGGTGAAATTCTCTCTCCTTTTCCCTTCCACTCTCATCCCTTTTCTCAACCTCCTTGACCACCCCAAGACCAAAGGTCACACTTCTCTTTCAGACACTTTCAGCTGCCTTGTCTGTTGAAAAGCAAGCAGCAAAGGCACTGAGAGATGAGAAATAAAAGTGGCAGTGTCCATCAGGCTGGGGAAGCTGCTGAGCTGCTCTCACACACTGCCTGACCCACAGCTGTCCTGTGCTTTGGGGGATTCTTGTCACACCAGGTGGTTGCTGGGTTGGAAATGTCATTATTCTCTGTTTCATGTCCCAGAGAGCACATTCTGACGCCTTTGCTTCCCTCAAGCTTCTTAAACCACAAGGAAAAATTGTTTCCCAGAACTACAGTGATTTTCCTGTGTATCAGAAACATGGATAAAAATGTTAAAAAACACTTTGCAAGACTCCTCAGCACATGCCACTTTTTTTT
>VWZU01008212.1:1421366-1448939 GCA_013397095.1 Sterrhoptilus dennistouni | reverse complement strand
TTTTTCCAAATAACTGTCATACTTTGTCTCACAGGACATATTGTCATCTCTGTACCTGTGACTGATGAATTTACAAAATTTAGGTTTAGTTTCTTAAATGAACTAAAGCCAACAGGCTGAAAAAAAAAATTTAAATTTTCAGGAAAGGGGAAGGGGAAGGAGAAGGGGAAGGGGAAAGGAAAGGGAAAAGGAAAAGGAAAAGGAAAAGGAAAAGGAAAAGGAAAAAGGAAAGTAAAATTGATACTTTGGTTGATACCAAATATCTGTAATTTGCTTCAGACCTTCAATAGATAAGCGAAAAAAGCAATTTTAAAAATACAACATGGATATCACAATGAACAGTGAACATAAGTAAATATAGAAGATAAATAGTATTAATCTCTCACTACTGCTCTCTCTCTCTCTCTCCAGATCTTGACAATGTGGAAGGCATTGCAGTGGACTGGATTGGAAATAATCTGTATTGGACCAATGATGGCCACAGGAAGACAATTGCTGTTGCCAGACTGGAAAAAGCTGCTCAGAGCAGGAAAACTTTGTTGGAGGGAGACATGTCACACCCTAGAGGAATTGTTGTTGATCCTGTCAATGGGTATGAAGCAAACTGATTTTTTTTCTGTAATTATTTTCTTTGCAGCATAAATACAGGATTTAATTTGCTCAGGATGAGGTTTGTAGAGTCCTGTTGTGGTCTGTAATCCTTCAGGAGTCTGTAATATCTGTAATTCCTGCCCAGCATTCTTGCCCTGAAGCCTTCAGAAGAATTTGTATGCCTGTCAGAGTTAAGTGTCTGCCCTGTTAATCTGAACGTGACTCACCTTTTTCTCAAATATATTGAGGGCGTAAGTCTTGTATGAATTTTTAATATCAAGAGAATTTTAAGATTCTGTCCTGTGTTTCTCTCTCTGTATTCTCAATTTCTGGAGTTAATTATAACCATATCCTTGTACACATTGGTTTACAAAACTGAGACAGGTACTCTTCATTACTTATTAGCTTTAATTAGTTTTGGTAGGCTGAATAATAATAAAAAGCCCCACATCATATTACTGTGGTATAATGGTGGTTTCCTTGAAAAAATCAGTGTTAGGTTTGTTCAGGGAGTTGTCACTGGAGAATGATGTAGGTTGGTAGTTTCAGGCTGCCTTGATTGCTATTTTCCTGTTATAGAAAATATTTACACTCTCAGGTTTTTCCTTTTGAGCCTGTCCTTTGAGGAGTGGAAGTGGCTGTAGAAAGGCTACAATTCATTAAGGTCGGATAGGGAGGGCATGAAATCAGACCAGGAACCATAACCACACCTGCAATGGCTTTGTTAAATTTCCCAGCTCAGTAAATGCACGGCAGAGGAACAAACAGAGTATGGAGATGTATTGCCTGAATAGGGCCATTATATAAAACACTTCTCTAATAAAATAGTGTGTCCTTCATGATTATACTTCTCATGGAAGCTCTTCCTGAGGGATAGCATTTATTATGGCTTTTTAATTGTGTTTCCAAAATTTTAGTCTTGATTTAACTGGTGTTGGAGCATTAACTGCATTTTGAGATACAATTAAAGCACACTGACATAAATGCCTGTCACTGTGAGCAGGTTTTAGCTTATGGCAGGATAACTGGAATAAGGACAGACAAAAAGTTAATGGAGAAAAGCTCAGTAATTGCTGTTGAGAAGTCATGTAAATATTTGTAAAACATATTTTGTCTCCCAATAAAATAAGTGCCACATTGACCTGCAATCTGCCTGAGCCTCGGGGCATGTGCAGGGTTTATAATTGTGTGATTGAACCCAGTGCTGTTTGAGTCAAACATGCAATGGAGTTTCTAAGGCTTGTGGATCAAAAATGGATTGATGTTCTTTGCACATATTTACAAAATACATTAAAAGAACCCAAAACAACCTTCTAGTGGGCAATTTGAGAGAAATGAAAAATAAACAAAAAAGCTGCATTTCTATATTTGCGAACTTGTGTAATGCAATTTTTCTTTTTTTTTCCCCAGTTTCTCATAAATACCAAATTATGCTTATGCATAAAAGTGTATTTGAATATTTTTTTCTGACCAGTAGATTTGACATAATTTATGCAAGTGTGATAATAAAATGATTTTTCCCTTCAGTGTATCATTCTTTTGTAAGTTCAGTATTTAAATTCCAGGGCTTTATTTTAAAAAGTACAGGCCAATTAAGTGGGTTAGGATCACAGAAGTTATTTCAGAAACATAAATCTGGTGAGAGAAAAGTTGAGGTACATCAATAGCAATTAAAGCTTGATAACTTTAACAGATAGGATCCATTTAATATTGGCATGATGTTTTTCCTCTTTTAATGCCTATTAATTTAAGTCCTAGGTTTGACTAAAAGTAAACATCTGCTGTCTGGCAAATGTTTTCATTTATGAAATGATGTGACTGTATGTGATATAATCTAAGATGATTCACAGAGTGCTTACAGGTTTCTAAGTATTTCTCATTAACTCATTAACTCGTTTCCTTAGGGAAAAAGATGTTAAAAAAAAGAAAAAGAAAAATGGTGTTTCTTAGTGTGTTTGCTGCCCTCTGTTTTTGTACAGGTTCGAGTTGCTTATTTTAAATAGTTGAAATCACAGCTTTCAAGGGCAAATTCTGTAACAGATTATGATATTCAGAATAATTCAATAAGGAAATGTTTATTCTGTAGTGTCCAGTAGAGAATGGCTCATAGAATTCCTTTGAGCCAATAGTTTTAGAGGAGTTAATAGATTTTTATTTTTGACATTTCCAAAGTAATATTGATGTAATATTTCCAAAGTAATATTTCCAAAGTAATATTGATGCCTTTCTTCCAGATTTTGTTTGTTTGTTTGTTTGTTTGTTTGTTTTTAATCTGTATTGCTAGACTATAAACCATAAAACGATGCTAAAATTGCCTACTGGCTTTTTTCAACTAATTTTCTCTGCAAGTATTTCTAAATATTTTTGTGATGGGCAAAGTACTCCTAAAAGTTTTCTGACTTATTTAGTTGCTTCAGTGTAGAATCTGAAGCTCACAGAATGTCAAGGTTATCCTTCAGCTCTAAAACCGGAGTGCAAATAATTATTGTGTTGCAACTTCTTTGATAGAATTAGGTGTAATAAAAAGGAGATTTATATCATGAAAGTAAATTAGACATGACCAGAACCAGCTCACTTAAAAATTTGAAGTTTGTGACAGAGTCAATACAAGAGATGGTTTAAAAAAATACAAAGTAAGAAACCCCATTATTCTGGTGAGAATAAATAGAGTCTTAATTCCTTCACTTTTCATTATTGGTTCTCTGGTATTCATGTAATATAAGTTACATAACATAAATGTCATTTCAGCAGTGGTGAGGGACAGTAAATAGAGTTGTAGAAACAGCAATGGAAAGAAACATGCAAAAGTCAAAATTGCTCTGGCTCGGACGAGTTGTCGCTAAAAGCCTGCAGTATAATTCACCTGATTAAAATAGGATCTGAATGCTCATTTTTGTAATTCCCCAGATGGATGTATTGGACAGACTGGGAGGAAGATGAAATAGATGCCAGCGTGGGGAGGATTGAGAAGGCCTGGATGGACGGCTACAGCCGGCAGGTTTTTGTCACCTCAAAGATGCTCTGGCCAAATGGTTTAACTCTGGACTACAGTGCCAACGTGCTCTACTGGTGTGATGCCTATTATGATCACATTGAAAGGATCTATTTGAATGGCACTGACAGAAAGGTAAAAGAGAAACGCTGCTGGTTTGCCGCAGGCATGTTCTGTCTCTAGATTTTATTGTGTTACGTTTAAAATGCTTCCCAAGGTTTCTGCAGAGCCCCCGCGGCGTGTCCGGCGTCACCTCTGCTGGAATGGTGGTGACAGCCTCAAGTGAGAGACTGCAGCACAGCTTAGGCTGTTCCTCTGTCCTCAGTAGCACCCAACCTGATAATTTTTTTATTTTTTAATCTATTTTTTCTCATGAGGCAATGAGTTATGTTTTGATTGAGCCATGAAGCTGCAAAGAGCTTTTTGCTAGAGAAACCCATTTTTATTTTGGCTTTCCCAGACAGGTTTTCCTTGAACTTCGCTGGATGAGCTGGTTTTTATGAATTTCTGTGCCTCTTTTGAGCATTAGTGGTAATATTCAGAGGGGCGGCACTCTACAGATTCTGTCAAAGATGGAGAGAGATTGCTTTAGTTGTTACTAATGCCTGCACTAGCAGGACACAAGTCTGTACAGACATTATGAGTGGGCTTGTAAAAGCAACAAGCACAGAATAAGACACTTTGAAAGTGGTTAAAGCTCATACTGGAGTCTGATAATCTGGGCAAATTTTATCATCTGCTTCATAAAATTAGTGACTAGTGAATAAAAAGAAGCACCTGTCTTTACAGGTTTTATTTTAGGTGTGTCACAGAATAGTTTTGGAGGTTTTTTTTTAAAGTATTCTTTCCATAATCCTGAGATATAACAAAAAACACATAACTACTTGAATTTATGTAGCAGAAAATAACTATAAGATACTTGCTTTTGATGCTTAATAATTTGTATTTAATTATAGGATACTTTGGTCAAAATTTAACTGGATCAGTCACATCTATAATTCTTTAATTGAGTAAAGATTTTGGGGGATTGGGCGGTCTGTAATTCTACCAACAGCTGTCAGATTATTGACTGATTAATGAATTTGGATCAAAAGCAGTTCAGAGTGAGGAAGGAGTTTTGACTATAAGAATTCCAAGTCCAAATACAAAATCCGAGCCAGAAGAAGGAGACCAATGGCTCCAAACTGAAACTGCTGGGATAGAATCACGCGACCGTGGAATTGTTTGTGTTGGAAAAGGCCTTAAGATCTTCAAGTCCAACCCTTAACACAGCACTGCCAAATTCACCACTAACCATGACCCTAAGCCCCATTTCTCTGTCTTCCAAATCCTCCCAGGCTTAGAGACTGCACCACTTCCCTGGGCAGTCTGTTCCTGTCTTCTCTGATGAGAGCAATTTAAAGTGAATTTATATGAAGTTTTGAGGGTTTTTTTTGTTTTGTTGTTGTTTTTTTGATGGTTTTTTGTTTGTTTGCTTGATTTTTTTTTTTAAAGTTAGGTATTGGTTCTGCTGCACAGAAGGACTTTGCACTCTTTATTTAATTTTATTGCAATAGGTTGTTATGTTTGGGCCAGTAATTATCTCAGTTTTCCTATTTCCTGTTTTACCTTCTCTGAAAAACTGAAGATTCTTTTAACGTTGCTGATGCTCACCTAATGATACTTGATTGCAGGTAGTGTACAGTGGAAAAGATTTGAATCATCCTTTTGGACTGTCACATCATGGAAATTATATATACTGGACCGATTACATGAATGGGTCAATTTTCCAGCTGGATCTGGTGACAAGGAACGTGACACTGCTGAGAAGTGAGAGGCCACCTTTGTTTGGGCTCCAGATTTATGATCCACGCAAACAGCAAGGTACTTGTATCTCCAGAGGTCTCTTATTAAAGGACATTTTCCTTTAGAGTCTCTGAGTATTTTGAGGTGACTGGATGAACAAAAAAGGAAAAACAAATATGGGTTGTGGAAGGAGAAAGTTGCTCTCCAGAGTTTCGGTCCATTGATGTAGAAGTTGATTCTCTCATAAATACTAAAAAAGGAATCACAGTATTATTCCTGTCTGAATTCCTCCTCCAGTGCAT
The DNA here is from genome assembly GCA_013397095.1 of Sterrhoptilus dennistouni. Lineage (NCBI taxonomy): Eukaryota > Metazoa > Chordata > Aves > Passeriformes > Zosteropidae > Sterrhoptilus > Sterrhoptilus dennistouni. The sequence continues at coordinate 1,443,269 of VWZU01008212.1, read as the reverse complement.
TCACTCTGCCTTTATTGCCCTTTTTCCTTGTGTGACCAAGAGATGCTGGGCAAGTATCAGTTACAGAGGGTAACATATCTGCATTGGCTCATAGATATAAAATATATGATTACATTTACCTGTTCTTAAATGAGATCATAAATTCTTCCTGTATATATATATATAAAAATTTCCTCCCCCATCCTGGTCTACAATCATCACTGTATGCTGCACAGAATAAAAGCAGTTCTTTGAGAGTAGTGGAAAAATCCATAGTTGTTACTACTTGTATCTGTAGAGAAATGAGGTAAAAGCCATAGGTTTGCATAGATGGAATTTAGAAGATACAATTGATACTCTACAGGTAAAGTTAAAAATCTGTTTTACTGAAGAAAACTTCCATTCCATTTACTACATGCAGCGTTCCTGTGAGTTGTTCAGTATTTGCTCACTAGTTAAAACATATTTCTCATTACTAGAATGTTTGTTTGGTCTGCCACCAAACACAAAAATGATAATCAGGAATTAGTATAGATAAAAAGCTGTTTAAAATATGTGGTTTTTTACTGTTTTAAATTTTTTCTTTTATGATACTGTAGCCTCTAAATGCTTTCAATGCTACTGCTGCTTTATTTGGTACTCAGAAAATTCCTTTATTTTTCAGAAAAAAGGGACATTTAATGCAGTTGCTGTTGGCTTCCAAATAAGCTGACACCAGAGAGAGAAAGTATTGCCTCTTAGACAGTTTTGCTGAATGAGCTGAAGTCTTAAGGGAGGGAATTTGGCTCGTTAATATATTCTTTGTTTGAAATTGTAATTGGAATTTTGTAAGTTAACTGCAGCCTTTAGGAACTTCCCTTTTTGTCGTGCTCTGTGAGGTTGATCTTGCCATTGTTCCCAAAGGAGCATAAAAATTTCTTTTAAAGAAACTATTTGTGTGTGTGCATGTTTTCCTTGTAAAAGAGCAGGCTCAAGGCTGAATTGTACAGAGAAAACCACAGGAAGCCACTTTTTAGATGAGTTGTATATTAAAGATTACATGCACAAACCTCAGAAACTTTTGGCTCTGATAGTTTGAGGTGACTGCTTTGATGCTGCTGGTCTTGTCACTGTCTACACAAGCAGAAACTGTGTAATTTCATTTGGGCATGGTTCAATTCAGAGTGGCATTTTTACCAGGGGGTCTTTTCCCGGATTCTGTTCTAGTGCTGTTTTTCCTTGTTCTTTAGGTAGGGACATGAAGCTTCTGGGATCTCCTCAGGGAAAGGTGTTTTTCATTGTCTGTCTCTCATGAGGTGTGACCCCCTTGAGGAGGAATGTTTTTTGCGGTTTCTTCCTTGCTTTCGGAGCTTAGAATTCAACTTATTTCCTTAGGCTGAGTCTTTGGGTCTCTGTGCATCAGGAATCCTAAAAAATGGGAAGGTGAAGCATAGGAATCATAGGAGCTGGATTTACACTCAGAATATGAGGTATTTCCACTGCATTGAAAGGCTGGATTGCTACTTCCATGTAAATAATTCTTGTCTAAGTGAATTTGCAGCAATTAAAGTGGCCTCTTTTGAAATCAGCTAATGTTTCAACTCCTCAGATTGCCAAGAAGAGTTTGAGCACCAGGCTGCTGCTCTTCATGTGTGGAGGATGGTCCTAGTAGTGGCCTTACACAATTTAGCAGTATTTGAGGTTAGGTTCATAGGAAGGTATAAATGCAATAAATACTTCAGTGCATCTCTTCAATGAGAAGATCAAACAAATGTGCAGTCTTTTTTCTGAGAACAATGACTGAAATGCAAATAATTGTTGGTTTAACTCTAGAGTAATTTTTTTTTACCTAATTAAAATGGAATTGGTCTACTTTATTCCCATGCAATCAACAAGGCAACAGCTGTTTTCAAAGCTGTCAAAACATGAAAAAAAAATCACTTTGAAAGTATTTTAAAATTTTGGGACTCTTTTAGGAACAACCATATGAAATAGCTGTTAGGTACTGTAGTCAAGGAAATTTAATTTCCCAAATACTTGGTAGCTTTACAGGTTCTATAGCTTGTTCAATAAAGAGGCTTAACCTATTTGAACTGTGTTTTGGGAGACATTTCAGCCCAGGAGTCTCTTCAGCAAGACTGATGGGACTGAAGGTCTCATTGCACCTTCAGGTTGAAGACAGCACTTTTTAAACCTTTTTATCTCGGATCTTTTTGCTTTAACTCTTGGTACTTCTATTTTCCTTGTCATCATCCCCTCTTTTATCACTTTACTTAGCACATAACCCACTGTGCAGGAGTTTGTCATCCCAATTATGAGGTTAAGTAGGAACTTTTCATCTTCAAGATGGACCATTTGACTTTGATCTAGTGATTTAATTTTTGATGTTAGTTACTTTCAGCTTTCATTGGCCTTCAGAATCATCATATGTTTTCTATATTTGGCTGAAATACTCTCTTATTCTCTAGGTTTATGCTTTTTCAGTGAGCTGACAAACTCATGTACGTTCTTTAATTAAATCACTGCAAATGTTTTGACTTGTGCTATGTAATTTTGGAGTCACTTTTGAAGATTGCATTTTGGTTGGTTTATTTCGGCAGCTTCTGAGAACTGTTTAAATCTTTGCATTACTGACATCCTTTGATTTGTACAATGATGGCCCTGAAAAGGTGCAGAGACTTTCAAGGATACTTTGTCTGAGGCTTTGTTTTACCTGATATTTTCCAAAATTAGACTCAAATACATTTCTTACATTTTTTAATGTTTTGTTCACAGTATTTCGGTTTTCTTGAGCATAGATGTAACAGTTGGTTTTTTTAGTGGTTTAGGTCATGGTCTCAGGCTTGAAGTCAGGATCTAATAATGTGTATTTAATGCCCAGTCTAAGCTCTTTCTAAAATTGTGATCAAGCCCTTAGACTTCCCAGAGAATTCCCATTTTCCATGGTTTTAAAGCTGTGTTCTTGTCATCCCGCTTATACCCTGTCCAGTGAAAGTACAAGTACCACAAAGGCCTTTCACATCATTCTCTATTAATCATTTTGCACAGATTTATTTAAAAGTTTAGTGGGGCTTTAATGGGCTATTGACACATTTTCTTCTAAGAAATGTTGTGTATGGTGGATCAGATAAAGTATAGAAAAAGGTTATTAAGCCCTGCTCAATATTATAAGACATATTAAGGTACGTCTTAAAATATAAAAAAAATTTAAAATCCTTAATTATTTGCTCATTATCTGATGTTCATTGAATAATTTAAAGGGATTTCCCTGCACCTGCAGGCATGGCTGTGATGGGACAGTTTAATATCCATGTTCATAGCTCCATGTTAATCAATATTTTCTATAAAAAGAGAAGTGAGGAGCTTTGAGGAGAAGGAATTGTGTGAAGTCTGTTTTAACCCAGCAAGCCAGTAAATGTTTCCTACACCTTTAAAAGAAGGAACTGCTTTTTACTAGGGGGATGAAAAGAAAAAAAAAACAAAAAACAAAAACACACTAAAAATACCCAGAAAGTTTTAATTTAAAGGTTCAGCAGACATGTAGTTTTATATCTTGCTTGATCATAGTCACTTCTCACCAACACCTGAAATCATCAGAGCTTTCCCATGAGGAGCTGGGTGTCCCCAGCAGTGCACATCCAAGCAGTTGGGTTGTGACCAAGGTAACGCAAACAGAAATTGTGAAATTTGTGGGCTCTCAGTGACTTTAAGCCTGGTTGCCTCAGGAATGGGGTGGTGAGGATGCAGCAGCCCTTGGTGGGTGGTTGAAACACTGACAGCTGTGAGTGTCTTCATGGGAACAGCTTTGGGGAAGAAACAATAACATGGAAAAAACAGCAGAGCAATGGCAGATGTATCCAGAGGAGATGAGTGGAATATTTGCCTGTATTCTATCTGCCATAAATCTCTTTATTCTTTTGTTTTCTCTCTCTTTTTATCCTAATCTGCATTTGTAGCCGCTTTGTTTCAACATGTACAGATGCCAATTAACTTCAGAACATTCCTTTATCTGCTGTTTGATTCCTTGAAGCCACTGTGTGCATGTAGCTGTGCCAAATATTTTGCAGTATTTGTTCCCTTCATAAAACAGGCAGATAAAATGCTGTGAGCTGATGGTGCAGTTTTTTGTGAGGTTATTACTACTATTATTATTGTTATTACTATTTTAGAGTATTGCAACCTGTAACTAATTATGTATAAATATTATAACCCAGAGTAACCAAACTCTGAGAATAATGTGCTCCTACCACGAGAGGAAAGCAATTGCAAAAAAATTCTTCATCTCTTTATGTTCATAAAAAAATAAAAATAAAAATGACAAAACAAAGCAACTAAAACCCCCATTGTTTAGTCCTAGCATGGCTGTAAGTTCTAAAGTTGCTTTTTATTTCTTTTCCCAGGTGATAATGCCTGTCGTGTTAATAATGGAGGCTGCAGCACCCTTTGTTTGGCCATTCCTGGAGGCAGAGTTTGTGCCTGTGCTGATAATCAGCTTTTGGAGGAAAACAGTACAACCTGCATGAGTAAGATTCTTACAGAATATCTGAATTGATGCTGCTGTTAAGGGATCAAGTCAGACATGAAAATAAAACCAGAAAGTGTGGCCTCCTACAGGGTCTGTAAGACAAAGAAATATTACTTGAATAAATATTCTAATTTAGAGAATGTAAAAGATTTTCCAAAGCAAACAGAATATTAAGTGCAGTCTTTAAGTTAAAATGTATTGGAAAATACTTCAGCATACCTGATAGGATAAAGAACTTAAATAGTTCACTGAAATCTTTTAAAAATAACAGAAATGGATCCATATAATTATTAAATTAAATATATATGAATAGTTATCAGATTATTCTACTAAGTATCTTAAACAGAAATCTGACATTGAAATGTTCATTATGAAACTGTTCATAAAACACAAAAAGCTGATGTATTTATATATGATAGGTTCTGACAGAGACTGTGCCAATATTGCTGTCTTCCATCTTTTCTTTATATATCTTCAGTGAGACAAAGATAAAAGTTGTTCTAATAAAAAGTGGGATTTTCAATTAAAGTAATAACTTGCGGTATACTACAGGTATTTTTTTTTGATGTTTAGACTTTGTGTTTGTAACTTTCTAAGAATTTTCTCTGTTTTTTCTAAGTCTCATTGAATGTATTTCTTGAAGTGAATTGTAATAAGACTTGAGATGAGTAAAGCATAAGGATTATTTCATAACATGATGAACATTATGGAGCCTGCAACGACCAGGCAGAGCCATCACTTTTGTTAAAAAAAAAAAAAAAAAGAGCTTTTTTTCTTTTTAGCAGAAATAACTGGAATGAGCACTCGTCACTGATAAGATGAAGTGTAGACATTAGTAAGAGAGTTTAGAGAAACTTTGAGATTGGAATGGGGCAGGTTTCCTGCTTTTTCCCCAACACATTTCACTGCCTGGCTCTTTCCGTGGAGTATTCCTGGAGGTATTCTGCTGGTCCTCAGAGGGTCCTGGATTGATGTGTGGCATTTACACCTGAAGCATTCTGCACCTGATGTTGAGAAGCACATCTGCCTGGATTTATCAATAAGCTTGTAGCTTGCTACTTAACTCTGCCCCAGCAGAATTTTATCATTTCTTCTCTACTGAGTCTGTACCAGTGCATAATGCAGGTGTTTGAGCTGTTGCTTGGATACAAGAATCAGCTTTTTAGTAATCATTTCCTATCTCTAAATGTGCACCCGAATTTGGCCAATGTCTATCAGAACATTTCTTGTTTGCCGTTGATCAGGTGTTGCAGTATTTTAAAGTGATATTTTTACTCTATCATCTAAGCAGTGATTTAAAAGCCAGTTTGAGTGCCGTTCTGTTCAGAGTTTTTTTCCATTTATTAAAAGTTCATTCCTTCAACCATGCACTGGGATATGTGAGCCACTACAGGCTTCAGATGGAATTACCTCCAATGCGCCGAGTTGACGTAAAAAGTGTTTCAAAGACCGAGAGCAAGAATTGATATGCATTTATGTAGGGGCAGTATTGTGTTCTGGGTGTGTCAAGCAGATAAAGAGATGTTCCTGTTGAATGTTTTCCCCAGTGAAAGAGGGAGAGGTGCTGCCCCAGCTGTGCAAGGCAGAGCAGTTCCAGTGCAGCAACAAGCGCTGCATCCAGGAGCGCTGGCGCTGTGACGGGGACGACGACTGCCTGGACGGCAGCGACGAGCACTCGGAGATCTGCTGTACGTATGCACTTCCCTCTGAGCCCTCAACCCCTGCCTCACCTCTGTTCCATTGTGCAACTGCACGTCCCTGAGAGCCACCTGTGCCTCAGGGGCCCAGTGCACTCTGCTAATAAAGAGCTGACCATAAAGGTGAGAAAATGGGGTCCCGTTTGGAAATCTGAGGGCTGCTTAATGTTGGCGCTTGCATCATGGGTACAGCCTCAAGTGTGTTCCAGGGACAAGAGCTGAAAGGGGTCCAAGGGCACAGGGTTATAGATGGGACAACTAGGGCAGGTCTTGAGGTCAGGGTCCAATAAGAATAAGTGGTGCAAAGACTTAAACATAAACTAAGGGGATTAATGGGATTACAAGGGTGTAACACTGCAGCAAATTTAACCCAATGGGGTTCAAGGGAAAGAAGAACATTCTGGCATGAGCGCATATGTGGTGACAGGGTGACATAAACTTAACAAACCAATAGAACAACGAAAGCTAAGAAATACTAACATGTGGCTGCAAAGCCCTGTGAGAGGGGGGTTTCCCTCACCATGACCTAAAAGGGTGTCTTCCCCATTTGCCTCAGTCCCTCCAGAGCTGAGGCACAACTACCTTGGGGATAAGCCCGTGAGCCTCCACACACTTCAAGGATTGCCAGCCAGACCATGCCAGCCAAACAAAAACAATCATCCTTAGGCCATTCATGCAAATCTTTCATTTCCTTCTTTGCTTGTGTGCAATAGTAACAGCACTTCCAAGTCTCGCTGGTGCACTCATTGCACAGCACAGCAAGAGCAATCATCCTTTGGGGTTGGCACAGTCACTCCTGATCCTTTAAATACTGGTGGCTTTTACTTTGTTTTCCACTGTTTCTTGCATGGGTCACAGTATAACACCTGGTGGGAGGGAATGGGGAATGGGAGCCAAGCTTTTCTTGGAAGTGTCACTGGCTGGACAAGAGGTGATGGGCGCAAACTGAAAAGCATCAATTTTATCTGGACGTCAGAAAGATAAACTTTTTTTTTCTGCCAGACACTGGAATAGATTGCCCAAAATGGTTGTGGAGTTCCTGTCTGTGGAGATGCTTGAAACTTGCTCTGTCTGGCCCTGCTCGAGTAGGGGATTACACCAGGGGATTTTAGCAGGTCCCTTCCAACCATGAAAATTTCTGAGATTGTATAATGCATTTCTTAAAAAACACCCCAAAAATCCTCAGGAAAAAAAAAGGAAAAAAATAGCAAAAACCAAACCAAAAAACCCCATAAGTAGTCAAACCCACAAAGTAAACAAACCACCTCCCACCCAACCCCCCCAAGGAAACCAAACCAGTGACAAAACCAAAACCCAAATCCCTAATCCACTTCCAGTATTAAATTAATATACTTTGTCTCTAGAGTTACAGTTCTAAAAGAGATATATTTTTCAGCTGTAGAGGAGTTCCACTGTTGAAATGAAAAGTAGTAGAAAACATACCAATTATGTCCCTGTCATTTCTGGAAGGTACTTCAGTAGCCTGCTTTAAAATTAATGTTGCAGCACTGAGCATTCTCTTTCTTACTCTGTTTGTAACAATTCTTTCTATTTCTGTCCTAATATCATTTCTCTAAACCAAATCTCCTTTACTGAGATGAAAATACAATATTTCTCCCAATCAGTTGTAGACATGAACAATCTTCTGTTCTGCAGTATTGTTCTGTGTGTCTGAAAACTCTTATCATAGTCTCTCTTTCTTATCTCTTTGAGACCAAACAACTCTAAACTGTTCTTGGTTTTTTGTTAGTTTTTTGTTGTTCTGGGTTTTTTTCTTGGTTTGTTTGTTTGTTTTTCTTTAGGTTTTTTTTCCCCCCCTAGTAGATTATGGCACGGTAGATTACCTTTTAGATTTCATTGCTTTTTTTCTGAAGTGATTCTGTGGGTTGCATGTCCAAAACTGGATGTGTGTATTTCTGCTGGAATATCTTCTGGCTAGGCTGAGAGAATGTGTTTGTGAAGGGTGATTGTTTATTCATCCTTGGCTAAATCTTGCCTGCTTCACATTGATTCTGCTGATACAAACTGGTCTTGGGATCCTCTGTAATGCCTAGATCTTTTACCATATGACTATTAAATTGCCAGGTTTGGATTTGTTTTGTTTAATTGTGGGGGTTTTTTACAGCATTTCTGTATTTTGGGAGGTCCATATAGTAGCCATTGCTGATTTCAGTAATAGTTTTAGAAATATTTTCTTAGTTCTGAATTGTAGTGCTTACACACATTTGGTTTTTGAAACCAGCATGTCTTGCACTTAAATTAAGGAGCTCTGCTAATAGAAATAGTGAGAAGGAAAATCCTTCAGCAGATTTGACTTGATTGTCTTTTAAATTAGTGTAAGGAAGACCAGTTCATTGATCAAAGCTTGTAATTCTCTGAGGATTTATATAAATATAAATGAAATCATAACCTGGTCTTAAACCTGAATGCGATCTATAGTTTACATGGTCAGTGTGATAACATTGATCTCTTTTCAGCAGTTGCCATAGTAACTCCAATAGTTCTTTATGAGTTTGAAATATTTGCAATTATGAGCAGAATACACGTTACTAAATTTATGAGTGAAAGCTTAACAACCATTTAAAACAGTTTCTATGTCAAGTATTAAATTTAAAAAAAAATAAAGCTTTAGACTTGTGATTTTATTACTTGGATGCTTCCCGTTTAGTTCTCCAGTCACACTGCAAACTTAGGAAGTAGGAGATTTGGGACACCTTTCTGCTCAGATTATTAATTAATCTCTGCTTCCTGTGCTTCTGCACCCTGCACACAAACAGGGTTCATGTGCTATTGATATCACCCTCGCTCTGTGTCGTCTTCAATTGCAAGAACAGGCAGAAAGGTCAAAGATAAAAGCTGCTGAAATGTCAAGGATAAGCCTGCAAGACATCCTTTCATTTTAAATACCCTTTGTTTCCAGATGTATGTTAAACTTTAAAAAAAGAGTCTGTGGATGGCTGAGTAGGTGAAAAATAGCTGAGATTATTTTTAACACAGTTTGAAACCGTGTGCAGTTTACTGTTCTTGTCTAGATCCAGATGAGCAAGATCTGCTAATAATAGATGTTACTAGCATGAAAGAAGCAGAACATAAACACTTACTACAGTTGCAAGAGCAGGCCAATAGTATTTACATAAATTCTGTGCATTCAGCTTCATCCTTTCTGTGAGAATTTGTAGCCAGCAAAATCGTGTTTGAGAGATACCAGACTTTTTTTGTTGTTAGTTTTACACCGTGTTGCAAATTTCACTTTTTGACACCTACAATTTCATGGTGAGTAAACAGCAGATCTATATGTGACCATTGACAGTAATGTGCCTCATTTTAGAAGCATTTTATGACCTGCCCAAATCCCTGCTCACTCTGGTATCATATTTTGGATCTGCACTTAGCAGCTTGCATCTGTTCCCTTTGGTGTATTCCTTTGTTTAATATGCACTTTAGGCTGCAAACCTCATCACACTGCCCAGATGTGATCAAGAACATGTTTCTTTAAGGAAACAGCGCTATAAAATGCTGCTACCTTTTATCACCTAGTAGAGCAGGATCTCCATGATGGCATCTTTGGTAGATATTATTTAATTTATGTTTGAAGTACTGCAATGTTTGTAATTGATTGGTTTGCTGAGCAATCTTTATGTCGTGGTAGTTATACATACAGGATAACCACACTAACTGCATCACTGGGGAACAGCATTCAATGTGTTCTTTTCACAGATTTCACAGCTTTTTTCTCAGATTAGTTTCTTAGGAAAAAAAAAAAAAACCCTTTCTTTTTTTTCTCCACAGTCAATCACAGCTGTCCTGATGATCAGTTTAAGTGCCAAAATAATCGCTGCATTCCCAAGAGGTGGCTTTGTGACGGAGCTAATGATTGTGGTAATAACGAGGACGAATCAAATAAAACTTGTGCAGGTAAAAAATTTTACTTGGTTGTACAAACAGGTTCTCTAACTTCAGTTCCATGAATAGTTTAGGACTGATTTGAACTTAACTGAACTGAACCAGGATGCTACTGGTAATCTGATTATTGACGTTTTAAATGGATTCAGATTTTGAAGCCACCAAGGCTGGAATGCAAATTATATTTTACTTAATCCATGTGCTTGGCTGTGCTTTCCAAAGTTATTCAGCTCTTAATCTCTCATATGGGTCGACTGTCAAAGCAATGCTCAGGTACAAACTTTGAGGTACAAATCTTTTTTGGCAGCTAGAACTTTGTTTATTAATGTGCTGTGATGGGTGCCATGTCCCCAGTAAATTTTATTTTATGCTGATTTAGTTTATGCATAATTAGTTATTCAGTTGCCACTCGGTGCCTTGAAATTCTTTTTCATTTCTGAGTTATTAACTGGAGAGTGGGTTTTTGAGCAAATAGCAAGATGAGGATTGTTTACTAAGGATTCCACTGTAGTAAATAATGGAATTCCCAATTTGCTTGTGTGGAAGTGATGTTTAGTGCTTGTTGTCAGAGTACTCTAAACAAGCATTAAATCTCAAATATGCAACATGCCAGCCATCAATGAGCTGAGGAGTGTTTTGAACTGACGTGCAGTGCAAGACAACACACATTGTGTATTAAAATATTCCCTGTTTTCTTACTGCCTTGATATTCTTTGATATCCAACTGTTGGCTTGTAGGGTGAGAGTCTAATTTGAAGACCATTTTTTTTAACCCTGTGTCAGTTGTTGATGGATTGAATTTTGAAGTCTTGTTTTGCCATTTATTCCTGCAGTGGCAAACACAGTTAATGTTTAAAAAATTACTCCTTTGAAATATTTTAAACTTATATTCCTCTTTTGTGTTTTGGCTTACTTCTCTGAAGAAAAAGGAAAATGGTAGTTGAAAAAAAAAAATGAATAATATTCTTTCAGTCATTTGGGTTTTTGACATATCAGACTTTTTTTAAAGTCTAGAATAACAACTAGATTAATTCTAAAAGCTTAAATTTGGAATCAAAATCTGTGTTGTTATCACTGGCATTGTTATGGGTTCAGATTTTAAATAAACAAAATTATAGGTAATGACAGTTTTCTATGTTAGCTTTTTAGTGATATTTTTCTATTCATCAGCTTTCAAAGTAATTTCTGTAGCTACATAGCAAAGATTATTTTAGTGATCCTTATTTCTTCAGGAGAAATACATGTATTGATTCCTTTAATGGATTAAGTGTTTGCAAGGGCAAGGATTCTAAGAACAGTGAGGCCAGGCACGTCACACACAGGCTAATTCCCATTTTCCTGTGTAAATACAAAATTCAAAAGATCATTCTTCATGGTGTGGAATACAGGTTGTTAATATCTGTACTGGAGGGCATTTTTATGCCCTGATTTTTGTTTACTTCAAGCATTATTGAGTATTAATTCTCTTCTTACCACCACCTGGTTTTGCACAGCTATATCTAGAATTTCATGTTCTTTTATGAGGAAGAAGCTACTAAGAATTCCCCACAGCAGAGGTAGAACCCAGCCCTGCAGATGACCTCAGTTTCCTCTGAAGTCAAAGGAGGTGAAATGATGTTTAGTCAGAGCAGGGGAAAGTGCAGAAGGACAGGAGGTGCCCTCAAGCCCTGCAGCTTCTAAAATCAGAGACCCACCAAGAAACCTAAGGGGTCCAGTCCATTTCCCTGGTATTTTTGGAGTGTTTTGTCTTGACAGCAAGAACTTGTCAGGTTAATCAGTTTTCTTGTGGGAATGGACGGTGCATTCCAACGTCATGGCTGTGTGACAGGGAGGATGACTGTGGAGATGGGACTGATGAAATGACATCCTGTGGTAAGTGGATTTTTCTTTTTTTGGTTTTTTTTTGGGGGGGTGGGGAGGGAAAAATAAAATTCTTCTGTAACATATAAAATGTATGGCGATCTCTTTTCACGTCAGCTGAAATGATAATGCTATTTCTGAAATGGCAAATGGAATTTGTTTGGTTGAAAAATAAAGCCAAAGCAAATGCAGTGTTTTCTATTTAATGAGTTTTTAACTACAATACCAAATATGCAGATCAATCAAGACTTTTTTAATTTGCAGCCCATTATCAAATGCTGTCACCCTCAAAAATTATTCTTTATCTCTGCCACATACCTCTCCACATGGGCCCCCTCAGCATATTCTAGATGTCAATAAAATCAGCCTGTTTCAAGCCTCAACAAAAGTATATTTGATCTTGTATTTTCAGAAAAAAAATTAAAAATTCTTGGTTCTATCATGAGAGAGTATCAGCAGCTGTGCTGACTGCTGCTGTGCTGAGATACTGCAGAGAGGGCTGTGCTCTCTCTAATCAGCTGCTTCCAAACAATTAAGGATTTTAATAGTCATTTGTTTTGCAGGGCACTGGTAACTGCTGTGAGTCTGAGAGCACAAGGGTCAGTGAGCTGTCTGCAGATGCAGAATCACAGAATGTGATGTACTGCAGTGTAGAATCACAGGGTGGTTTGGGTTGGAAAGAACCTTAAAGAACATTTTGTTCCAACCCCCTGCCATGGGCAGGGACACCTCCCCCTAGGCCAGAGCTCCATCCAAACTGGCATTGAACACTTGTAGGGATGGGGCAAAAAATGAAATACATGAATAAAAATAATAATATTATTAAGGTAGACTTCTAATTGCCTTACTTCAAATCAAATCAGTTCAGTTGTATAGAGAGATAGGATGGGGGACCAGGGGACTTGTATTTTGCAATCTGTAAAGTTCTAGCTCTGTGTTTAATGGCACAGCATTGACTCTCAGTGCTAGAACAGCTTCTCTGCCTCATGTTCTCAGGCACATCAGCAGCACACAGAGGTTACCTTTGGCACCTTTGGAAATCCTTCCCATGAGCTTTGATCAGTATCCTCTCAGCTGACCTGGAATATTTCTTCAGACCTTTTAATCAGGATTTATATCACTGGCTGTTGTGCCATGTAGCCAAACTTGATGTGTTTCACTTTTTAGCACCTTGTTTTGTTATCCTCAAACACTGTGGCTGTGCATATATGTCAAGTATTTCGTTTTTCATCCTGCCCTATGATTTGATCACCAATGGGCACGCTAATGGCATTTACTTACATGTTCCGTTTAGTGGGAGATATTTCCTTCTATGAAGCAGTTTAAAATTCCTGTATCCATAAAGACATTAGAGAGAAATGGGGTTGATATCTACTGTGTGGAGAGACTTCACTGGGAGCTCAAGAGTCACCTTTCTTCATTTCTGTGTCTGCAGAGCAGTGAGGACAGGGCTGGGTGTGGATCCACTGCAGGATGTGAATCTCTTTCCTCTGAAGTAGGGAAAGGCCATAGGGACAATGAGGGGATGTGCTGGGTCTCCTCTGGGATGTGAGCAGGAGCTGTGGCTAATGGTGAAAGCTCTGGAGATGCTCTGGGCAAACTCTGGAGATCATTCAAAGCATTTTTGGAAAGGCTGTGGTGGGCTGGGAATTGTGAGCTGGCTGCTGCTGGAGTTGGTGAGGGTAATCACAATTCATTTTAATCACTTTCTGTCCCTTTGTACAGGTGAAAATAAAGAAAATTAAGTCATGGAGGCATTTATGTATGGAAAAGAGGAAAATTACAGATTTGTGGAAAAATTATTTGAAAAAGTGAAATTAAAAGTTGCTTTCAGCTTTGCTTGAAGCACATGGGGCATATAGTGTGGCTAAGCACTACTGCAGTTGCACACTTCCATTTTTTTTTTGTCAGAACAGAATTTTTTTGTCACTGTAATGTTTTTGTTTAACAAAAACCAAAAAAAGACCCCCAAAAATAAAAACACCAAAACCCCTAAACCAACAAACCTCAAACATGCAAACAAACAAACCCCAAAAGAAGCAAGAACTTTCTAGAAGTAACAACAAAGTGTTGTCATCAATGGTAGCTTTTCTTCCCACCCTTTTCTACTTTGAAGCAGGATAATCACCTCTGTTCAATGAAGTTCTTGGTGTCCTCTGTTTAATTTTTAAATAAAAATTTGTAATTTGTATTTTTTTAAATCTGTTATTATATGCAGCTGGTTTGGTTTAATGCTTCATCAGTGTGACTCTTTTAAGGACAAAACTTCATGAGGTTCAGTAAAAACAAAGTGATTTCAGTTCTCATCTTAAGAAAGTGTTGAACTTTTTTTTATGTGACATGTTTTAAAAATTTTAAAAAACTCCTCAGTATTTTCCAGGGTATTTAGCAAGTTAATAATAAATGCACACATCTACCCATGTCATTCATTGACTTTAGAAGAAAAAGAAGTCTGAAAAAAAATCTATATTTAAGTTACTCTTATGCAGAAGCATATTTGATAATTATAGAAACAAATGTCTGTATTCAATGCAGGTGATATTTTGTGGATGATATTGTCTCAGATCTCTGCTGCTTTACCAGAATGCTGGGAGGAATTGCTTGTGAAAGTTGACATTTTAATTTTGGATTTTATTATGCCAGTGTAGAGTAACTTTATTTCTTGGCTGTTCTTTGGCTTGGTACTTAACCTTCCCATTTTATAGTGCTCCATTTCCTGTCTCTTACTGACAGTGCTGCTGCAGTTGGAGAAGCCTTTTGTAAATAAGCACATGGAAAATAGAGTTTGTATCAGTAATCAAGGTATGGTGCCTTAAATATTGGCATTGCTAGTGGGAAAACCAGCCTTGGTCTGATGGGAATATGGGGCCAGGCATTTGTCACAGAGTAATGAATTTCATGGCCATGTTGATGAAAAGTAGGGTTTGGACAGTATTAATAGTTTAAAGTTAATTTATCTTTTCTTTTTGGTGCCTCACCCTTCTCTCCTCTACAGATTAAACACCTGGAGGGCGCAAATGTTTGCTACAAAACACTTGTGTAATTTATGCCTATAGGAGGGTGGTAGAATATTACTGAAGAGGATGTTATGTTAAATAGATTTTATTCCTTTTTGAATGCTTTCACAGAATTCCCAACGTGTGAGCCACTAACTCAGTTTATCTGCAGAAATGGGAGATGCATTAGCAGCAAATGGCTCTGTGATTCAGGCAAGTATCAAATCCTCCAAATCTGAAATGAATACGAGGGATAGCACATACATATTGCTTGGATGTTCTTTTTTTCTGGGACTCATATTGTCAGTTTGACTTGTAAGTGGTCAGAGAATAAATAAAGCATTTTTAAATTACTGACCTGACCTAGAAATTGGCAACACTGAAGGTTCACATAAGGACTATTGTAATAGGTACAAATAGAATATTATGTAGAATACAGTCTGATGATACATTGCTTAAAAAAAAAAGGGAAAAAAAAAAAAAGAAGGAGAGCAAGCTATTGCTTATGAAAGTATTTTCTATTCTTAGAAAACAGCATGGTTTCAGTGACCAATATATCCAATTTTTTGGTTTTTTGTGGGCAAGTTCAGGTAAATAAACAGCATCCCTGAAGAATGAAGGCCAGCAAGACTTTACAATGTATTTAGTTCTTTTGGCTGGAAGAGTACATATTTGAATGTTAAAATTAATCTCCTCTCAGAGCTTGTGGTGTGGGAGTGATGTTGCTCCAGTCCTAATAACATTGGGTTGGTCCAAAGCATTTGGTGGTTCTATAATTTTATTTGTCTGACAGGAATTTTTAGCTGTAAATGGACAAATTCCCGAAATTATCACAGTGTGCTGATGAATTTCTGTGCATGGAAACCCTTTAGAGTGTACCTAACATATTTATCTCCTTCCTCCCTTGATGGCCACGATCAAATTACAGGAATTGCCTTAAGACTGTTGTAATGAGTACAACATTAGAGTAATGAGAAACTGCAGTCCATAATTATTTATGTGGTTTCTCCACTTTGCACTCTTGTAAACACTTGGAAACAAGGTTTAATACTATTGAAATGAAATTCATCAGGTTTTCATTTTGGTTTATGTGAAGCTGTTTGTGCCTGTGATTATCTTAGGTTTTCACAGAGAGTAAAGTGACGGTGTTTGGAAGTCTGTGTAGTCACACACAGCTAAAGAAATTAAGAAAATTTACAGGCTTCTCATGCTTGCTGGTGTCTCTGATTGAATAACTGAGTAAGGGGTTAGACTATCCAAAATTACAGAGTTGAGTGCTGTCGGTAAATAGGATTTAAGGTATTGCATGCATTAGAAATAATTTGATGCCTGTGAGCAGAAAACACTCGTTTATTTACTGAATTTTTTTTTCCTCTCTTGTCTTTTTCAAAATGATTTTCCCTCCTTACATATTTTGTTCTGATATTTTATATTTTAAAATGATTTCAAACATTAATATTTGCAGATGACGACTGTGGCGACGGCAGTGACGAGCTGGGCTGTGTTCACTCGTGCTCTGCTGACCAGTTCAGGTGTCAGAATGGCAGATGTATCCCAGGTCACTGGGCCTGTGATGGTGACAATGACTGTGGAGATTTCAGTGACGAAACCAAAACAAACTGCACCAGAGAAGGTTAGAGTTTTAGTTTTTTTCTTTCATGTTTTTAATGCTTATAAATACAGAGTTCGTGTTTATTTGTCATAAATACCTGACCTTCAGCCAACGGAAAAAGCAAAGATGCTTTTAACCTTGGTGAAGGCTGGAATGGGAAATACGTCAGGTGCAATGTGATAACACAGGAGAGTATCATGAGGAATGTGTTTGGAAACGGAATGGGTATTGCAGTGAGATAAGTTTTATAGTTTCACTTCAGTGAATTGTGCTCAGTGTGGTGTTTGTCTTATTGCAGAGATGAGTGGTGTCTAGGTGAAGAGACAGTAAGAAGCATTCTTTATGTTATTATTGATATTTTCTGTTTTTTTCATGTTCAGTGGAACAGTAATACTCTTATTTTTTGTGTGATGCAAGTCTTTGAGTTTATGGGGTTTTTTTACATTAAACCATTTTAGCAAACTACAGCCCTAATTAAATGCCATACTTTGTATTTATTTGAGTAGGGAGAGAAAGGAAGGTTGCTTATGGCAAAGGATAAAGAATCATCAGATCAGAATGAGGGAATATCTTTCATATTTTTCTCCTAATGTTTTTCCTAGAATAAAGTAATTGTACACAATGTTATTAGTCCCTTTTCATAACTTTACATTCCAAATCTAGTTGGATACCTCTTACAAATACATGAAGTATGAGAATGCCAGCATGGGTGAAGTCCTTAATTTTATATATTCACAAAAAATAATTTTTATCTATCAAAATGATTAGTGTGGAACTGAACAACCCACTTTGACCCCTGTTCGTTTCCATTTTGAAACTTAAAGCCTTGCTCTAACCTTTTACGATAGAACACAAGAATACAGATTATGCAAGGAAAAAAGCCAACAAAGCAATGTTAAATAAAATAAAATAAAATAAAATAAAATGTATTTATAAACAGGGGTATAAGAATTGATTCAAATAATGCTTTTTGGTCCAAGCAGGGAAGTATAACTATGCCATTACTTTAAAGTTCATGTTAGTGTCGTTAGCATGCCATTAAATAATAGAAATACAGTTGTAATAGTTTGGGAAAAGAAAAGCAAGAATAAAATTGAAAAGGCCATAAGCTAGAAAATGCTTAGAGAGTTATGTACGTGATGAATAATTAAAATCTCCCAGTAATTATTGTTTGGAGCAGTCAGCACTGATGCCAGGGCTGAACTGAGTGAAGCTCCTTTGCTGTTTGGAGTTTGGAGCAGCTCCAGCTGCTCTACCAGTGCTGTAACAGCACAAACCTGCCAGAGCACAGGTGGGACCTTCCAGATTTTTGGACCTTATTGGGGAAAAAAAGAGAAAGAGGAAGGGTGAGGGAAAGCAGCTTGAGGATTAAGCACAGGGTTTATGAAGCACCAGGAAAACTTCATCAGCCTTGGTCCTCCTTGTACCTCCAAACCCCTTCCTGTCTGACAAATGTGCAAAAAGGAAATAAAAATCAGTAGTGAGCATGTGGTGGAGGGGGAGTGAAGGAGGTGAGGAGGATAAGGAAGAGTTTGTCTGAAGCTTATGTTGGAGTGATGAGTTCTAGGATGGAATAGGGCATTTTGAGTGTTGTGCTTGAGGGCTCTGATTTTGGCTTGGGTCAGGAAAAGGGTTTTAACTCAGCGTAGACTTGGAATGGAAAAAAACAAAACTCACATGAGCAAATTCTTCAATGTAATTCTTATTTTCCTAAGCAACTCCCTCTCCTGGAAGGTGCAGTGGGAGGGAATTTCAGTGCAGTCCTGATGGGAACTGTGTTCCTGAGCTGTGGCGCTGCGATGGGGAGAAGGACTGTGAGGATGGCAGCGATGAGAAGGGCTGCAATGGAACCCTGCGAGTGTGTGATGAGAAAACAAAGTTCTCCTGCAGGAGCACAGGTAGGGGATGGCAGATGCATTTTCCTCTCACTTACTCTGTGTGTGTCTGTGTGAGTTTGTCTTGTTTGGTCAAATATCTACTCTTTAACTAACGTTTTTAATGATTAATATTAATAAGGTGTCACTCATTGTATTCCTACCTGAATGTTATATTGATTCCTGAAAACAATGTTGATTTACATACCCTGTTTCCTGATTTACAATATAAATATAAATTATAATATATTTACATTTTACTATAAATAAATAAATCTATATTTATTAATAATAGATATAAACTTATCTATTTTATATTTATAATATGAAATAGATGAGTTTTGAGATTACTTAAAGCTGAAACCACTTTTTATGACAGTACTTCCCACGAAATACTTAAATAGCACATTTAATAGTACTCCAAAGTTCAGGTATTTTCTTCTATTTCCCCTTTTTGGCCCTAGGAGTAATTTGAATCAAATGGTCTAAAGGACCTTGAATACTTTGAAGAATTGCAGCTACAGCACTGGAAATTTTATGTGCAGTATTGGTGGAAAAATACATTCTTTGATTGTGTTTCTAATTTTTTTTCTCAAAGTATAATTCACTAAAAGTTGTGAAAAGCATGTTCCAATCATTGCATGAGGATCTGCAATGATATCAACAATGATGTTTAGATGGAATCTTTTTTTTAAGGGAAAGTTCAGTTAAGGAAGAGATTAATATATGTCAGCACAGTATTAATTTTTTTGTCATTTCTATCAAAGCTTTGTGTGATATTAGGGCTAAAATAACTGTCACAGCAATATTTAATGAAGGCTATAAGAAGTAGGAATATTGTTGCCACTGGGCAACTACAAATATTGAAGGAAGGGAGAAGCCATTCTAATGTCTGTATTACAACTAAGCACAAAAAATGTGTCAAAGGACTTGTGTGATCTCTGTCCAAACAGATCTTGCTTGTTCTTGGATTTTAAAGTTACAAAAACGATGAAATCTTGAAAAAGAAATATGGAATACTGAATCGTGTCAACCCCCCCCCCCTACATTTCTTCTTGTGTTCTTACTAATTCCCTGAAAATGTGTACAATAAGTAGCTGTTAAATGAAATTCTTTCTTTAAGTAAAAATGGATTATTCACATGTGGTCTTTTTCATGAAACTGATTGATAGAAACCCTGGCACAGGAAATAATCAGTCAGGAGCAAGTGTATTTCCTAGTGAAAAGCTAACACCAGTCCAAGTGGCCAAAACAGAATTATTAGAGGCAGGAAAGGTGAATAAATCTCAATAGATGAGGTTTATTTTCATCAGCTGCTTTTGGAAAGCTAATGAGACAAGATATTACTGCTTTAGTTAAGAGAAAGCAGGGAGATAGGTTAGAGGCAATGTGGAATACAAGGTGAAGTACAGATTTTAGTTAATGGGCTTTACTCCTTTCAGAAAAGTTTGCTTGTCCTGAATGATTTTAGACACAGAGCCTGGAAAGCCCCTTCTGGTGGTAAGCTAAGATTTTCCAAATACAGCTGCCATAATAACAGGAAATAGACGGAATTAAACTCAGCATCATGGTCTGAATGAGTTGTCTTTTCAACAGAGAACTAGAACCCCATTTTAAATTCCAGAGTCCAAGCTGCATTCCCTCATTATGGACTTTCCTATGTTTGTGGTCATGTTAAAGGAGGGCACTGTCTCAGTTCACAGGGTGAAAGATGACTTCTCTGGCTGCCACGAAGAAATGCAGGAAAACCAAACATTTTCATCAAAGTTTTGCTAAATTCAAGGGCATCTGGCTTTGATTTGAAGGAAAATGTAATCGTGCTTGTTTGTTGTGTGGAAATATCACTGGAGCAACCAGTTATGACAGTTGTAATTGTCTCTTTTGCAATATTCCTTCCCCCTGGAAGGAGCAAAGTTCTGGAGGAGGCTTGTAGTAATGCACTGCAGCACAAAACAGCAAAGGCAAATTTTTGTTTAGCTGCTTTTCCATTTGTTCTGTGTGTGGCTTGGACAAAAGAGTAATAATGGCTTCATGAGAAAGAGTTACTGGAACGTTTCAGAAGAAATGCGATTTTCTCCATGCATGATTCTACAGAAATAATGGTGTCTGGCTTGCACATTTATGGCAGTCGTTCCAACGAGGAGGCACTGGCTAATTGTCCCCTCAGAGACTGCTGGGGGTGGCATCTGATACAGAATGTGATGGGTCTGTGCAGGAACATGTGTATGGAGGGAGCTGAAACAGCCAGAACTTGGGGAGGGAAATGGCAGCTGGTGAGAAGAGCAATAGTGAGATGGTACTGCCCTTTTTATATATATTTTTTTTTCTTATTTCTTTTCATTTTATGTCCTTAAATAGCAGCTGCAGGGTCTTTCCTTACTGTGGCTTTTGTGGCTTTGGTTAATGCCTTACAATGCCACAGGCATGAGTGCCAAGCTACAAAGCCAGAATTTGTCAGCATTCAGCCAAAAGGGATTTTTTTCTGCTTACAGGGATGGTGATCTCCAGAACCCATTGTACCCACCTCCTTTTCCAATATTCAGTTAAGAATCTATGGCAGAGTGTATTCTAAAACTTATGTAGATGGCCTTGTGTCATCTGCCTCTAGTAGTTGAACATTTTATTCCTAAAATCTGACTTCTTTGGATAGTGAATGACTTCTACCATATGGGTCCCTAAAAGCATTATTTGTTGAATAAATAAATACTTTTTTTTTTCCTTGCCTATCTTCTAGTTCTGTTCTATGTTTTTACACCTTTATTATTTTTGCCGGTCTCGCTGGAACTGTCCAGCCTGGGCAGTCCTTGAGCTGCTGTATCCAAAGTCAGCCAAAATGCTGCAGGGTACTTAAGCTACCAGATTTCAGAATTGCTTTTTCTGATTTTTTTTCAAAACCATCCCATGTTTGTTTGTAGCGATGTGTGATGAAAAATATACTAGAGGTTACACAGCAGTAGGATGTGAGGAGCAATCATTACCTGATTGAGATTGACTACCCTTGGGCTGTTGCTAGCCAATTATTTTCTGGTTTTAAATTAGATTAGGCTTCTTTTAAATTAGACAAGACTAATTTAAATTGTATAAAGAACCAACTTTCTATTTTAAATTCTGATTCTGTCCTCCAAAAATTATTACAGGCATGTACTTCACCTCAATTTTATATGCTACATAAATTTATCCTTTTTATTCCGTCTCCCTATTTTTCAGTTAGTAGTGCTACACCAAGAGCAGAATCTGTGCAATCTCACTTAAAATGTCATCTAATTACTCTAATGATCATAATAAAGTACTTCTGTGAAGACAAATGCAAAAGAGCCATGAATACTTCAGTTTAGTAAGCAGTACATCTGAGCTGTAACGTGTTTTTGCCAAACTTGCTCTAATTTTTGTTTTTTTCAAGCAGCAGTTGATGATATCCTACCATTTTTGTTGCTACTTTGTGGGCTATTGTTTTATACTTTCTTTTTTTTTTTTTTTT